>JBAJHW010000007.1:16337086-16589791 GCA_037013535.1 Intellagama lesueurii | reverse complement strand
TGGAAGGGACAGGATTGCAGCTGGAGATTGATAAACAAATAGTCAAGGAATACCTTACCACCTTGAAGGAGTTCAGATCCCCATAGCAGGATGAACTGCATCCAAGAGCACTGAAAGAATTGGCTGAATAACTCTCAGAACTGCTGTCCATTATTTTCTTGAAATCATGGGAAATGGGTGAGGTGCCAGATGAGTGGAGGAAGGCTAATGTTATTCCTATCTTCAAAAAGCGCAAAAAGGAGGAACCTGGGAACTACAGGCCATTCAGCCTGATGTCAATCCCAGGGAAAATCCTGGAACAAATTATAAAATGGTCTCATCTAGAAAACAATGCAGTAAAAACTCGACGCCAACATGGATTTGTCAAGAACAAATCCTTCCAGACTAATCTGATCTCATTTTTTGATCGGATAACCTCCCTGATAAAGGGAATGCTATAGACGTAGTGTATCTTGACTGCAAAGCTTTTGACAAAGTGCCCCATGACGTCCTGATGAGCAAGCTAACTAGATGTGGGCTGGATAGATCAAGTGTCAGGTGGATACACAATGAGCTACAAAATCGTACTCAGAGGGTGATGATTAATGGCTCCTTCTCCAATTGGGAGGAGGTAACAAGTGGGGTACCCCAGGGCTCAGTCTTGGGCCCAGTGCTCTTCTTGGTGTTTATTAATGACCTGGATCAGGGGATGCAGGGGATGCTAATTAAATTTGCGGATTACAGAAAATTGGGTGGAATAGCTAATATCTTGGAAGACAAACAAAATTCAAAATGATCTAGATAGGCTTGAGCACTGGGCTGAAAACAACAGAATGAAATTTAACAGGGATAAATGAAAGGTAGCACGCCTAGGAAATAAAAACCAAACACACAGTTACAAGATGGGGGATACCTGGCTCGTAGCAATACTACGAGCGAGAAGGATCTTGGAGTCGTTGTAGATCACAAGCTGAATATGAGCCAACTGTGTGATGTGGCTACAAAAAAGGCTAATTCTATTTTAGGCTGCAGTAACAGAAGTATAGTTTCCAAATCCCTCGAGGTGCTAGTTTCCCTCTATTCAGCACTGGTTAGGCCTCACCTTGAGTATTGTGTCCAGCTCTGGACACCACACTTCAAAAAGGATGCTGACAATTGGAACAAGTTCAGACGAGGGCATGGGGATGATCAGGAAACTGGAAACCAAGCCTTATGAGGAAAGACTGACTGAAAGAACTGGGCCTTGAGAAAAGAAGACTGAGGGGAGATCTGACAGTACTTTTCAAATACTTGAAAGGCAGAGGAGGGGCAGGATCGGTTCTCGATCATCCCAGAGTGCAGGGCACGCAATAGTGGACTCAAATTAAAGGAAACCAGATTTCGGTTGAATACTGTATCAGGAAAAATGTCCTAACTCTTAGAGCAGTACATCAGTGAAACCAATTGCCTTGAGAGATGGTGAGTGCTCCAACACTGGAGGCATTCAAGAGGAATTTAAACCTCCTGGCAGATCTGCTTTAATTTGTAAGTATTCCTGTATTGAGCGAGGGGTCACTCGATGGCCTTATAAGCCCCTTCCAACTTCGTGATTCTATGATTCTATGAAGTTGAATGTTGTCAGAAAGATGGAACAATGTGGATTCAATGAGCCTTTTTAATTTCTCTCCCCCCCCCCCCTTCTTTGCTTTCTTTTCAGTAAAACAGCTTTACTGGAGGGACTTGAAGTGGATCAGTACATGTTGGGGATTCTTATCTATATCCAAAAGTAAGTCCAGTAATTTCCCTTTCTGTTTACTAATGTACAAAAAATAACTATTTCAGGTAGAGTGGATGTTAGTACCAGAGGGCAGACAAGTTATCTGCCCCACCCCAGTAGCCTACTATCCTTTCCTCTGTTAAAACCATGAAGTATAATATATTGAGATATGAGAAGAGTGAGAAGACCCCATGGAACCCATTTTGTAGAATATTATAAAAGTTTTAAAAACATTTTAGTACCAAAACTTAATATTCTGTTTAATAAAATAATGGAAGGAGAAGAAATTCCGTCTTCCTGGAGATATTTGATGACTGTTTTAATATTAAAACCTAATAAAGACCCTATGGATATGGAAGCTTATAGAGCTATTCCATTAAAACATTTCAGCAATATTGGCTAAAAGGATTAATAGCTTTATTGTCAAACATATAAAGACTGATCAAAATGGATTTATAAAAGGAAGGCCAGTGACAAATGTAACAAGAAGTACGTATATTAAATGTAATGCATTTGATAGCCAAAAATAAAAATAAAGCAGGAATAATGGCACTAGATATTTTTTAAGTGTTTGATTTGGTGGATTGGCCAACACTAAAAAGGCTAGTAGAAAAGCTTGGATTCAGTATACAATTTAGAGGCATAGTAGAAGTATATTCTGAACATTTTGCCACATTATTAATGAATGGTGGAGAAACTGGGCAAATTTCTCTAGGCTGCGGTAGGTGGCAAGGATGTCCTCTTTCTCTAATTCTAATTGATTTGGTTATAGAACTCTTGGTGAATGCTATTAGCGAAGATGAGCTAATACAGGGCATAGGCCAAAAAGATATGTCTAAGATTAATTTATTTGCTGCACTACATTGCTAACAATAGAGGATCCACATAGATAATATAAAAGCACATTTGGTATTACTTGGGAAACTTATTGGCTTACAAATTAAATGAATTCTAAAGAATTCTAAAGAAAAAATAAGGGAATTGTTAAAAGGTGAGAAGAGAACATGGATTAATGTGATTCAGCTAGATAATTGGATGAAATAAAGGGGAAAGCACAATGGTAAATGCTGAGAGATAATGAAGTTTGAGGAAATTATAATTCAAGGAGAGAAAGAAAAATAACAGCCTACGAGAGGGATGGTGGCTAAGATTTATAAGGCATTGTTAGGGGTTAGAAAATTACCAAGAAGCTCTTAAAATAATATGGAAAACAGATTTGGTTAAGAAAAAAAGTACCAACATGTGGAATAGTTTATGGAGAAGGAGATCTGGAAGTTGAATCATGGCAATTGGACTTCTTCCTTATTAAGCTGAAGCGTTTCGCTACTCATCCAAGTAGCATCTTCTTATCCAAGCTACTTGAAGAAGCTACTTGGATGAGTAGTGAAACAGTTCAGCTTAATAAGGAAGAAGTCCAGTTGCCGTGATTCAACTTCCAGATAACCTCACCTGGGTGACTGAGAACTTCATAGATATGGAGAAGGAGAATTTTAAAATCCATCTCTGTCAGAAAAAAAGATTTTTTTAATAAATTAATATGGATTTGGTATTTGACTCCTGTGAAATTACATATTATGAATTGTGGATAAGATGTCAGTACCTATTTCCATATGTAGTGGGAGTGTGAAGCAGTATCAAAATTTTGGAAGTTAGTATTTTAAGAAATAGGAAAAATTGTACAATTAATAATAGAAATTTCCCCCAAAATTGCATTATTGCTTATTTTTGAAGAAGAATTGTGTGATTGGGCAAAAAAAAAAAAAAAGTTAATTTTGAATATGCTAACAGGAGCTAGGTTAGTGATTGAAAAAAACTGGAAACTGAAATAAATGTTTCAATTAACTGAATGATACAATGAAGTCTCGGAAATAGCTGTTAACAATAAATTTACATGGGATGTAAAATTTGGCAAGAGTTTCTGAACTCCGTGTTATTGAAAGGTAAAGGCCATTTACCCAAACATGAGATAATGTTATTTTGGAAGGGTTATGGGATGCCATAATCAAAACAAAAGAAGAAATATATACTGGTTCCAGCGGTGGGTGCACTGAGTTTAGGTTTGGGATTTTTTGTTTGGTTGGTTGGTTTTTGTTTTGTTGTCTTAAGTATTAAGATATGTGTATTTTTTCCTCTGTTGTTTCTTGTGTTGTGTTTGTATATGGTAATTATGTTAATTTAAAAAAAGGAGAGGAAACAACACACTTTGCATGTGTCCACTGGAAGATGGAAATTTTTGAAGTAAATAACTATAATACTCTGCACTTTGTAATGGAGCCATGACTGCGAAGGGACCTCTATCAATATGAGATGCCAGCTTCATATCTTAATATTGACGGGACTCCAGGCAGGCCCCATTTGGCTAACTAGTTAGTACAGTAATGCTTGTAAGGTGTTTGAGAGGTGAAGTAAGAGAGCTTTGAAAAATTGTTGATTAGGACTAGAATCCCCAGAATCCCTGAACCAGCAAGAATAGTGCCCATGCTGGCTGAGGGATTCTAGGAATCAAAGTCCAATGAAATAGGCTATCCCAAGCACTTATAAGGAGTGGGAAATAGTTCCTATCATAGAATGGGTATTAGAAAGAATTTCCTTACAAACTACAGCAACATCTTTTTCATCCTCAGTAATTCAACATCGTTAAACTCTGAAGCCAAACCTCAGCTGAGCAGCTACCTGATCTTGAACCAACCATTTTTGGACACTGTTCCTCTACCTCATAGACTTTGGCCCACAAAATCTCCAGTGATACCCCCCAGAAGCCTCCAGCAAATGCAGCTGGCCATTTCAGGTCATTCTTGCTTCTGATAGTTCTGAAAAAGAACTCCTGAGCCTAAAACAGTCCCAGTGACGCCTGCTTAAGGCTTCTGCAGATGCAGCTGGCCAATCTGAAGTCCAAAATCAGTACTTGGGGAGGTGGGGTGCCATGGGACATGACCTGCAAAAGAAGCATTGGAGGCCACTTGCAGCCTATAGACTGTGCTTAGCCCAACCTTGATTTAGAAAATAGGCACCTTTCAAGAAGTTTTCAGGGTTGCTCTATTCCTTTTGCCACCCATCCCTTTCCTTAGATCAATATATTAATATACTTAGTTTTTTTTCCAGCTGCAGAGTTTCTGCTGCCTTTTTAGTGTCAAACTCTGTTTGGTGTTGGCAGGTCTTCCTTGACCTAAAACCTAGAACAAGCCCAGCTAGTGTGCAAAATGTCTCTTCTGCCATGTGAGGGCCTCATGTTCCCATGTTTGCACTATCAAAAGGGAAAAAGAAGAAGAAGAGGACAAACCTGCTGGGCACTTGAGGCAGTGATTTTCTGGCCTTGGTGTTTGAATTTACTGCATTATCTCCCCCAGCCTCCAGTTCTTTAACACTGCCAAGGATAAACCTTCAGAGAAATACAAAAACGACCATGCAGTCTCTCAGAGGAATACTAAAGAAGAGGCTTCAATTTACACTTAGCTTGATACAATACCCCTAGACCTCACTTTCAGGTTCTAGATTATTTGGGGGTTGTCCCAATACAGAAGAATTAAAAAAGTGTTCAGCCTCCCTTGTCATCCCTTGCCTTCTGTCAGAGATCTTGTCTGGTGCGCAGAGTTCATAGTTCTGCAAAGCAGCCTTCCTCCAAGAAGGTGCCCTCCAGATTAATGGAGTGAGGATGATGGAAGTTTTTGCCCAGTGAATGTGGAGAGTATTTGTGTAGGGGAGGCTGTTGTAAAGAAAGGTAGTGAGAGCTTGTGACGGAGTTGGGGAACCACTCCCATCAGCTGCAACCAGTAAGTTCTGTACTGAAAGATGATGGGATTTGTAGTTCAGTAGCAGCTGACAAGCCTTAAGTTCCTCATAATCTTTTATGACGATAATCTTTTGCAGAGCAGGGATGATACATTAAAACTAAGGAGACTATGTAGTCTTCATAGTAAGTTATCCTTAGAATATGAGCTATTGCTGTTCCTTTCTCTGCTCAAATTGGCTACAAAACTATGCACTTCATGGTCCAGGGAATTTTTTCAGGGACCGTACATTTCTTGTTGGAGTGGGAACATCATAAGCTCTGTTACAGCAAATCAGACCAATGCCCCATCTAGTTCTATTCAAGGGTTGCCAACTGTGGCACCTCCAGATGTTTCTGGACTTCAAGTTCCAAAATACATAGCCAGCATAATCAGTGATGAGGGATGATGGAAATTGCAATCTAACCTCTGGAGGGCCACAGTTGCTCACTCCAGGGCTTCAGGAAGAAGTCTTTCACATCCCTACTTCAGGAGTCAATGTGGGGCCGGGGCCTTTTGTATGCAAAGCATGTAATATGCTGCTGAGCTGTTCCCCCTCCCAGCCGCTCCTCCTCTCACTTTCCTCTCTCCTTATCTTCTCACCTAGCTCCGAATACGAAGAGATCACCATTGACCCAACATGCAGCTGGAAGCCAGTGCCCATCAAACCTGACATCCACATCAAGGAAGAGCAGGATGGGCCAGTGCTGAAGCGTTGCCGCACCATGAGTCCCACCCATATGGTGATGCCCAGTGTCATGGAGATGATTGCTGCCCTGGGGCCTGGCCCATCACCTTTTGGGCCTCTGCAACCTCCATCTGCTGGCAGCAGTGGCAGTGACTATACTACTCCAAGTGAGTCAGCCTTTAGCCAAAGTGAGCCCCCTTGGGCTAAGGAACAAGGGGAAGGGTTTGATCCTTTGGGGAAACAGTCCTCTCCCCACCAATAAAATGAATACCATGTTTCAGGGATCAATGAGAATTTCCAAGTTCAGGAGAAATGAAATCCCAGCTATGGTGTGTGCTGGCTGAGAGTGGCAGGCCATCACATCTGGAGGTCCCCACCTTGGGGACACTGGACTACCTCATGTGTCTTTTGCAGCTCCAGAGAGCATTTTATCTGCTTTTTGGAGTTTACTGACACCCATTGATCAACAGCCATGTCATCTGTTTGTGACCAGAAAACCAAATGTATGCATGCTCATTGCACTGTTCCTGGTGTGTGTGGTTTTTTTCATCCTTGTAAGGCAGAGTTTGTAATTGTGTATCTATATGTGGCAGGATGCACTGTACTTTAGAGCAGTGGTCCCCAACCTTTTCAGAACCGTGGACTGGTTGGGGGAGCGGGGTCCGTGGGGGGGCGGGGGGCGCATACACGGATGGGTGTGGTGCATTCGTGGGTGAGGGGCGCACGTGCGCACGCCCACCCGCAAATGCGCTCGCTCACCCACACATGCACGCGAGCACGCCACACCCACCATGCGGGGGGGCAGGAGATCTGTCTCCGCAGCCCAGTCCTGCGAAGCCCACGGATCAGCACCAGGCCGCAGACCAGGGGGTCAGGGACCCCTGCTTTCGAGAAAACAAAAGGATGTGTTCTTACCCAAAGAAATATAAAATTTGAAGCCAGCAGAAGGGAAGCAACAAAGGAAGAGGAAAGAAAATGGAGGCAGGGAAAACAGAAGAAGAAGAAGTGATTATTTCATTTACATATACAGTACTTTCACATTTTTGGACTGCAGTACCCAGAGGTACTAAATACTTAGAAAACTAAATACCCATATGCTTCGCAGCACCCAGAGCTTAGCCTCACCCAGCCAGTTCCTCCCTCATCGTATAGCTCGCAGCTCAGAAACAATCTTCTCATTTATCCAGCAGCTTTTTACAAACACCTGAGAGGGTTGTTTTTTTATGGAGGGGGGAGGGGAGGGGCTAAAGCTGCTAGAATTCTGCCCAGGGGCAATTTCGGCAGATTTCTGGGTCCTCCAGTCCAAAAAAATATGAAAATCTCATCCCTACTTCAGGAACAGTTACAGTAGGGCAAGGGAACAGAAGGATGAGAGGCAGGAGAGCAGAGCTAATTCAGTCACAGAACAGAAATGATGTTATACTGCCAGTGATCAATTTCTGCTGGTGATCACGCTGCAGAATGTTCAGTATCAAATACTAACCAATTTGAAAAAAAATATATGCAAAAAGGATTCTTTATCTAGTCCACAGGGTCAGTTAAGAAGTGGGGTACTGTGCTCAGCCAGCTTACTAGCTTGAATCCTGCTACCGTTTCAGTCATTTTTTGACCTCTTCTTGTTCTAGTCCTTGCACTGTTATAGAAGGAGAATGCTCTCTTTTCTAATGTTCATCATGATGGTTTTGTTTCTGTTTTCCTTTTCAAACAATTTACTTCTTTTTTGCAGGTTCAAACTTCTCTGGTCCTGGAACTTTCCCAGATTCATTCCCTACTGTCAACCCTGGCACCCCAACATTAAATGAGTTTAACCCAGGACCTCCCCCAATCTCATATCAGTCTGACATTCCTAGTAGCCTGCTGAGTCCTGAAAAGCCATCTGCTCCCTCCATCACAGGACAGGTCAGCAAGAATCTTCTCCTGTAGTGGTGTAGTTGGGGGCGGGGGGTGGGGGACAGAAGAAAGCAAGTATTCGTGTATATAAACATTTCCTTCTGGGATTGCAACTCTGCAGCTGTCCAATACTCTTGGTTTTCTTGGATGTACTTTGAACAACTTGGCAGAAGAATTGGGACATTCAAAATGTGTGAAGTTATAAACCTGGAATTTTTGATTCCTAAAAGTTTTGGGTGATCTCTAAAATGTAGGAAAAGAGAGGCTGATTACAGACTATTTACTGTTGGCACACAAGACAGAAATACATACGTTTCCATGCATTTATGTGTTCATGAAGCCAGTGATCTATTCTTAACTCTGAAAAAGTCTTAGGACTAGAAGACCTCAGTTTCCAGAGATTCCAAATATATCATCAATTTTTGCATCCCTCATATATTTGGCTATAGATTTTGCCCATCCCCCAACTGAGAAACAGTCTTGGATTTTTGTGACTACTGATATTTTGCTTCCAGGAGACATTGTGACCAATGACACTTAAACAAGAGAGCCAAAGGGATTTCTCACTAGTTGACTTGAATAGTTCACAGCAGATACAAAGCTTTCCTATCACTGTCAACTGCCCCCTAAAAGGAGAGGCTTCAGAGAAATGTCAGATGTGCTACACTATCAATTAGAGCTTGGGAAAATTAACTTTTGGGGGCAGCAGCTCCCATAACACCTGGTACTGGGAAATTCTCAGTCGGTGGCAAGGAGGCATTCAGGAATGGGTTAATTCCTTTCTTAGCCCTGTCCAGGTAGGAGGAGTCACAGTGGTGCTCCCCAAGCTCCTGCCTTTGTCCAGAACAGGCCTTGCTCTTTCTTCTTCCTGGCCTTTTATAATTCTCCTTCCTTTCAAACTTCTCATTCTCTCCTTGTTTTCCCTTTTTTTAAAAAAGGTCTTCACTCTCTCCTCCCTCATAATCCTATGAGCCTTTCTTGCTGTTGTCTTTCTTTTGGTCTCAATGGGTAAATCTGGCAATTTACCCTCAGAGGGTAAATCTCCTCAAAATCTTCATCATTAAGCATGCTTGCATGGCACCTCATCCCAGCTCCATCAGGAGTGGGCAGCAGGTTCTTCATTCTCTAGATCAGCCATTCTCAACCTTTTTTTTGGCCACAACTAGAGTTGGGGTTATTTGTATTTGTAAATGAATACGAATATCCCCGTCTCAGCTGAACCTAATGAGGGTCTGGCCCCTGGAACCAGCCCCATCCATTCACGTGTCCCGGCACTGCCAGCATCTCGCTCTTCCCATCAATTGCAGAGCTAGCTCCTCCGTCTCCTTGCTCAGCTGGCCACTCCAGGCAGGGGGCGGGAGAACGAGTCTCCCTGCACGGCTGCCGCGTGGCCAGCCAAGCAGGGTGATGAAGGAGTTACTGCCACGATTGGCAGGAAGAGCAGGACACGGACAGCGCTGGGACATGTGAGTAGAAGGGGCGGTTCCAGGAGCTGGACCCACATTAGGTGCAGCTGGGATGGGGATATTCATATTTGTATAATAATATCCCCATCTCTAGCCATGACCATAACTACAATATGAAAGAAATATAGGCCAAATTGCATAGCGAACCTTGTAAGATGGTGTGTGAAGAATTATTTCCAGTCTGTGGCCCCTTTCAAGTGTGCTAGGGCTTCCAGGGGACCATATGGCACCCAATAAGAATGGCTGCTCTGGATCACCATGCGGTCCCTGCAGTATTGCCTCCTGGGTTTTGTATTGTTTCAGGTCGCCCACCACTACCTCAGGAAGCATAAATAGAAGTGAAGAAATTAACCTAATCCCAGGAGATGCAGCAGAGGCATCCAAAGGGGAAATTGATTCACAGTCTTGTGAAAAGGAGTCTTAGCCTCAGGCTCAGTCCCAAAACTCTTTCACACTAGTGGCAAGAAAGGGGTTGAAGCCACCTCTTGTACCTCAGGGTCAGCTGCAAACCTCTTCTGCACTAGCAATGAGGAAGGACTTGGACTCATCATCTCAGGAAAGATGGATTACCAGCACTACACAGGAGGTTTGAAGGGCCCTGGGAATGGGGAGGAGGCTGGGGCTATTTCCTGTCAAAACAGGGCCCAGCTATTTTTAATAGACAAGGCCTGCCATTTCTAGATGCTCCCCTACCAGATCTTTCCAGAAGGCACCTCTGCATGCAAGCTGATGGCAGCTATTTTGAACTGCTTTATTTTCAGCCTTGTGTGCCTCCAGTGTTTCAGATGCCCACTTTAATGAGGATTTTTTAGTTAACAAGATTAAAGCTGCTGTTCTTGAAGAGATTCAGGACAAATTGCAACCCTGTCAACCTCCTTCTAAGAAAGCTTGACATATGTATATGCTTTGAAGCTTTGTCACCTTGCTACTTAGGTGATGGATAATTTAAAAGTCCCTGTGGTAGACACCCCTTTTGCAACTATGCTCTAATAATAGAATAATCATAGAATAATTGAGTTGAAAGAGCCTATAAGGTAATCAAGTCCAACCCCCTGCTCAATGCAGGAATCCAAATCAAAGCACATCTGACAGCGGGTTGTCCACTTTTCTTTTGAATACCTCTAGCATTGGAGCAGTCACCATCTCCCGAGGGAATTGGTTCCATTGTCATACTGCTCTAACAGTTACGATGTTTTTTGTGAGCCGAAATCTGGCTTCCTTTAGCTTGTCCCCATTATTATGTGCCCTGCACTCTGGGATGATCGAGAGCAGATCCTGCTCCTGCTCTGTATGGCAGCTTTTCAATTATCTGAAAAGTGCTATCATATCTCCCCTCAGTCTTCTTTTCTCAAGGCTAAACCTGCCCATTTCTTTCAGGGCTTTGTTTCCAGTTCCCTGATCATTCTTATTGCCCTTCTCTGAACTTGTTCCAGTTTGTTGGCATCCTTCTTAAAGTGTGGTGTTTGGAACTGGACACAGTACTCTAGATAAAACCTAACCAGTGCTGAATAGAGAGGAACTAGTACCTCACAGGATTTGGAAACTATACATGCATCCTAAAATCGCATTTGCCTTTTTTGCATTCACATTCACACTGTCGGCTCATATTCAGCATTTTATCTACAACAATTCCAGGATCCTTCTCACTTGTAGTATTACTGAACCAAGTAGCCCCCATCTTGTAACTGTGCATTTGTCCCCCCCCCCCCCCAAGGTGTAGAATTTTGCATTTATCCATGTTAAATTTCATTCTCTTATTTCAGCATAGTGCTCAGGCCTATAAGATCTTTTTAAATTCTGTTTCAATCTTCCAAGGTACTAGCAATTCCACCCAATTTTGTGGAGTATCTGCCAATTTGATACGTATTCCCTGCACTCCCTCATCCAAGTCATTAATAACAATGTTGAAGAGTACCAGGCCCAGGACTGAGCCTTGTGGTGCCGCACTTGTTACCTTCTCCCAGTTTGAGAAGGAGCCAGTGATAAGTACTCGCTGAGTATGATTCTGTAACCAACTGTGTATCCACCTGACACTTGTTCTAGCCAGCACAAACCTTGTTAGCTTGCTAATCAGAATTTGATGAAGCACTTTGTCAAAGGCTTTGCCGAAATTAAGATATATTACATCTATAACATTCCTACCATCTACAGTCAACCCTCGACTTACGAACGGCCCTAGTTACGAACATTTCGACTTACGAACCGCTCTGATAGAAAAATATTGACTCGACTTGCGAACTTAGATTCGAGTTACGAACCGAAAAAAAAGCCTAAGTCATCTTAGGTTAAAAGGGAAAAAAAGAAAAAAAAAATCTGCCCCTAGTGGTAGGAACGGATTAACCGGCTTTGCATTAGTTCCTATGGGAACTAATGATTCGAGTTACAAACCGCCCCTCGACCTAAGAACCAAAAACAGCCGGAACGGATTAATTGGTTTTCAATGCATTCCTATGGGAAATGCTGATTCGACTTATGAACTTTTCGACTTACAAACTTCCTTCCGGAACGGATTAAGTTTGTAAGTCGAGGGTTGACTGTACTAGGGAGGTTACCGGATCAAAAAATGAGATACGATTAGTATGGCAGGATTTGTTCTTGACAAAGCCATATTGACTTCTAGTTATTACTGCATTGTTTTCAAGGTGCTTACAGAGTAACTGCTTTATAGTCTGCTCCAGAATTTTCCCTAAGATTGATGTCAGGCTCACTAGTCTGTGGTTCCATGGTTCCTCCTTTTTGCTCATTTTGAGAATTGGGACAATGTTAGCTCTCCTCCAGTGATCTGGAACTTCACCCACCCTCCATGATTTAAAAAATAATAATAGACAATGGTTCTGCAGTCTCTTCAGCCAGTTCCTTCAATGCTCTTGGATGCAGTTCTACCGGCCCTGGAGATTTGAAGTCCTTCAAGGTACTAAGGTATTCCTTGACTATTTGTTTTTCAATCTCCAGCTGCAATCCTGTCCCCTCCACTTGCACTTCACATTTGTCTGGAGGGTCATAGTCTGTCCTATGGGAAAAGACTGCGCTAAAATACGAATTGAGTACTTCTGCCTTTTCTTTGTCATCTGTTAGCATTTTCCTATCTCCATTGAGTAGCTGAGCCACTGTTTCTTTTCTCTGTCTTTTGCTACGCACGTATCTGAAGAATGTTTTTTGTTGCTTTTAGCATTTCTTGCTAACCTCAACTCATTCTGAGCTTTTTGCCTTCCTAATGCTATCCCTGCAATTCCTTGTTACTTGTCTGTACTCTTCCTTTGTAGCTTGGCCTTCCTTCCACCTCTTATATGTGTCCTTTTTTGTTTTCAGGTCCTCTTTGAGCATTTTGTGAAGCCACACCAGCCTTTTTTGCTGTCTTTCATCTCTTTTTTTCTTGTAATTTTTTGTAATTTTGCCTTTAGAATTTCCATTTTGAGAAACTCCCACCCATCTTGGACTCCTTTTCCTTTTAGGATTTCCTGCCATGGGACCTTACCTAGCATTGTTCTGAGTTTATTAGAATTGGCTTTTCTAAAGTCCAGTGTATAAATGTGGCTACATTCTACTTTTGTTCCTTTTGAAATCAAAAACTCAAGTAGAACATGGTCACTTTCCCCCAGAGTTCTTCTTGCTGCCACTCCTTCCACCATTCATCTCTGTTGGTCAGAATCTTGTCAAGGATAGCAAATCCTCTAGTTTCTTCCTCCACTTTTTGTAGGAGAAAATTATCACCCACACAAGACAGGAATTTCTTGGAAAGTCCATATTTGACAGAATTTGTCTCCCAATAGATATCAGGATAATTGAAGTCTCTCATTACAACTACATTGTGTTTCTTTGAAATTCTTGCAATTGGTTGTTAAAAAGTTTCATCTGCATCTTCTTGATTAATCAGTAGAAGACTCCAACTACCATGTTCTTTTTGGCTTTTGCCTCACTTATATTAATCCAGATGTTCTCGATGGGACAACCAAGCCCATCCTCCTGTATTTCTATGGAGGGATATGTGTTTTGACATATAGTGCTACTCCGCCTCTCTTTCTATACTTTCTGTTCTTTTTGAACAATTTACATCCAATTACTGTATTCTACTCATGGGAATTGTCCCACCAAGTTTCAGTTATCCCTATCAAGTCATATTTAACCTCCTGAACTAGGATTTCCAGTTCTTCTTATTTGTTTCCCATACTCCTGGCATTCATGTATAGACTCCAAATGTTACGTGATTTGCGGTCTGCTTCATTTATGACATTTTTTTGAAGATTGTTCTTGGGCTCCATTTGAGGAGCTCAGTCTGTTCCTCTTTTTGCACATAACCCTTAATCTATCTTTACCTCAGAGCTTGCGTCTTCCTTCACCTTCCAGTTCAGTTTAAAGCCCTCCTGATGAAGTTCTTCATGCTGTGGCCAAACACATTCTTTCTGATCCTTGTGAGGTGCAACCAGTCACTTGCCAGCATTCCATCTTCCCAGAAGTGTAGCTTGTGGTCCCAAAATCCAAATCCCTCATGTTGGCATCACTTTCATTCACCTGAAACATTTTCCTTTCCCTTTCTGTTCCTCTAATGAATACTGGAGCTATCTGGGCTCCAAAGTCCTTGAGTTTCCTTTTCAGAGCTTCAAAGTCTGGTGTGATTTCTTCATAGCACCTCTTGGCTGTGTCATTTGTTCCCACCTGGACAAGAAGAAAGGGATATGTATCTGTGGGTTTTATGAGTGATGGCAGTCCTTCCGGACCTTGATGCCAAAATACTTCAAAGGTCCCTAGTCCCATGGGCATACTCTGGTCCTTTGCCAATATTGTTGATGCTACTCCAGATTCACTGACATTTGCTGCCAGATCTGTTCCTGTGGCTCACAGATCCCTGTGGATCAGGCATTGGAGTGCAGATACATCTTCCGAATTCAGTTAGCCTACATGGGGACTCACCTTTTGGGGTATCATGCCCTCAAAGATGTACTAGTGGAGACCAAAGATAAAACGAAGGCTATGCCAAATTTACTCAAAAAATATCTTTCTTTATCAAAGTGTTGCACAATTTAAAATTATGGATGTATATGAAAAAAGATGATAAAGACAGACCAAAAAGGAGTTTTTCCTTCTTTTGTTACCCACGAGGGTTTTCTCATCTTGAACTCTACACAGAAGCAGCATGGTTTTTCCCTCTCTTCCCTTGACCTACTCAGCCAAGAACCTCTTCTTCACCCAAATCCAGCCTGTCTCAGACGAGCTACATGGAGATTGAGAGGACCTGGTTCTGGAACCTGGGATACTCTGAGAAATTAATATCTATTTTTCTGGCATCATGTAGTCCTCCATGTTGAATATATATAAACGGAAGACAATCCTCCACTGATGTTGTAGGAACCACAGCTCCTACTCTACAGCAGGCATTGCAGTTATTGGAATTCCTCTGGGATGGGTTGGATTTGGGTCTTTGCCCCAGTGTGCCACACATACAAGCATCATCCCTCTCTCTTTTGTCAAGAGAAGGTAGGAAACCACTGAGTGCTCACCCACACCTAAAAAAGATTGTATGCGCAGCATCCATAATTTCACCACCTGTTACACACAGCGTTCTTTCATGGAGACTCCCAAGTGGTTCTCAAGGTCCTCATTACCCTTCCCTTTTGAACTCTCACATTCTGTCTCTCTTCAGCTTCTTTCCCTCAAGGTGGCTTTACTTGTTGCTATTACTTTAGTGCATAAAATCTCTGAACTCACTTCTCTGTCTATTGATAAACACTTATATTTCTTTAATCCTGACACTCGTAACACTCTCTGTAATGACACTTCCTTTATTCCTAAATCCAACATAGCCTTCCATAGATCTCGGGAGATTGTACTTCCTTCTGTCCTATCCTGAGTCACCCCTTGGACAAGGAGTGGCACAGACCTGATGCTAGAAGGGCAGTCAAGATTTCTATCAAAAGAACCACCTCCTTCAGAATACGTAACTCTCTCTTCACCTGTTTCCTTCCCACTACTTTGGGTAAGAAAGAATCCCCACCCTTTTTTCTTTTTTTCCTTTTCCTTTTTTGCCAAGTGGAGAAAGGCTTGCCTATTTCTAGCACATGAGCTCTGTCACATCTGACTGTCACCTCACTGCCCCACAAGGATGGCAGCTACTTCTGCAGCCTTCTTGGCCGATGCTCCTGTGCAAGACCTTTGCCGAGCGGCTACTTGGGATCCCCTTTCCACATTTGTAAGGCACTCTAAGATTGCCGCACCTCCTTCGGCATGAGCTGCCTGAGGGATCTATATCCTTCAACAAGGAATGTCTGATTGAAGAGTCAGTCACCTTCCACACTATAGACTTAGAATTTGCTTGGGTCGGTCTTATTCCTGGATGGCTCCTTCCCACAGACATTGGGACTGGCTTCTCCATGAATGTCTATTCTAGTCTGCAGAGAAGAAGACATCAAGATCCACCTAGCTGGGGACTGACTTCACCTCTGTCTTGATCCACTGGCCCCTTTTACTATCTTTTACTAACACTCCTATCAAGTTCCTCCTTTCTTTGGCTAGGCTGGGGAAGGGAAACTGAGCAGCTTTTGGAGCATGACTATGAAGCTCTTCTAAGTTCATTCCTCCTGCCTAGATTGGGCTGAGAAAGGGATGAACCCATTCCTGGATGTCTCCTCTGCAGACCAGAATGGACTTCCATGAAGATAAGCCAGTGTCCCAGTGGTTTGCCAAAGTTTCTCAAGCTCTGCTCTGTCTTCACTTCAGCAGTTGTGAACTGTACCTCATACCAGACAGTACCAACTGCGATAGTGGATGTGCTAGTGGTTTTTCTCCATCGACACTAAAATGGGAGGTGCATTTCCGATGTGCTCTTTGGTGGGGTGGGAGAAGAAATTAGATAGAAAAGGAAGTGACAGAAAGAGGGAGAAAGAAGAATGGCCCTGCCCAGCACTGGCATGTGATCCTCTCCCCTGGGAATTTACCTCCAAGAGAATGATACTGAAACAGTCTAGATGAATAATGTTAACAGACAAAATTATTGGGGACAAAGTGTGTGTATGTGTCTCTCTATTAAAAAGCAAAAAAGGAGTCTTGTGGCACCTTTGACACTAATAGGTATTTTTTGGAGACGTTCGTCCTTGGAAATGAAGGACAAACTAAACTATTAGTTTTTCATATTAAAAAAATCAAAGCAGCTTAGGGTAAAAAGGGGGAAACACAACAGGGCAGAAAACAAATCCATTACAACTGATAGCCCAGTGAAACTATTAGCAAACAGGAGCACAACATTAAAAAAAAATATGCCAGCAGATGGCATTCCATGTTTTAAAGAACATCATTCGTGAAGAGCTGAGGGCAGTAGGAATAGAGAAAGCTGTTTTAAGGGAAGATCAGATATTGGTCCTTCTTGTATGGTACTGTCTGTTATGTTTGGCAATGGCTCCCCTGGCAGAAATCTTTGCTAGCCCTGTTTTCAAGTGTCTGGCATTGAGCCTGGGCCTTTCGCATGCTCTTAACACTGAGCTACTTGCCCTTCCCTTAAAGCATCTTTACTCATGAAATCAAACTCTTCATGAATTGTCTAAAGGTGAGTGAAGCACAAGACTAGTGGATCATACACAGAGATTTGGTACAATGGTGAGGGGATAACTACACAGAAAGATAGGAAGGTGTCTTACTCTGAATCAGATTGTTTAATCATCTAGCCCAGAATGGGAGTTCTGGCCGACAGCAGCACCGTCAGGACTCTTTTATAGCCTACCTGAAAATCCTTGTATTCCCTAATGTTCTCCCATCCAAATATCAACCAGGCCCAATCCTACTTAGCTTCCAAAATTGGATGGGATCAGATATATGTACAGGGTGTAATAGTGATCAGTCAGGTAATTGGGGGAAACAAGGAAATTATTCTTTCTGTCTTGCTTCCTGGTTTCACGTGAAGGAGAGAAGTGCCCATTATTTCAAAGTGAGTTAGAGTATCATTCCTATAATTTCCCAGTCAACATGGAAGTTGTCCAAAAAAATTAACTTTTTCAAGCTCTGGGTCCTAAATATTCACTCAACAGGTACTACATTGACCCGTAGTTGCATATGTGCATGAAGAGTGAAAGTCCATTGTAAAAGTCCAGTCTAGTGGGTGCACGGCCCTTTTGCTAGGTCACTTAGGGAAGTTATTTTGGAATACAGTTCCCAGTAGCAATGCTAGCATGGACACTCTGGGAATTAGTCCAAAAAGTCACTTTCCCTAGTTCTGTTCCCAGTGCAGGAACAGACTACACATCATGTCCCTTCACACAACACCCAAAAGCCAGGGAGTTACATGAACTCCTGTTCCTACTTTTGTGCTTCCCTCAGAATAGGTGTTCTCTTTTGCAAGGAGTGTGTAGGTGAAACAATGAATTGTGGGTATGAGCCAGAGAAGGTGGTTCTGAAGTACAAGATAGCACATGTTCTTTCCTGTGTCTTCTACAGCCAAGCCCTGGGCGTGATCTCCACTGCCATCCCATATTGCTGAATATTTTTCCATTCTCTTCTTTTTGTTCCATAGATTCCTCCATCAAATAGGATGGCTCCATCCCCACACAATCCTGTCCAGCAGGGGCTAAACAATCCCAACCTTGTCAGTCAACCAGGGCAGCAACAGCAGCAGCTCCACCATCGGAACCAACCTCCACCCCAGTCACGGCAGCCCATGATTCAGTCAGGCTCAGGAGGACAGCTCCATGGAGGGCAGGAACTTGCCTTCAATCCTGGCCCTGGGATTGCAGGGCCTCCCGGACCGGTGGAAGGGCCTGAGCCTTCCCTTGATGTAAGTAACAAGATGGTTTTTTTTTTCCTCATGCCAACTCTTATCTTTTTTTACTTAGCATGCTATAAGCTGTGAACTTTTCCACCTCACCAGGCCATTGCCTTGCTGCAGCCTTTTCCTCTCAGCACACTTTTACCTTGCCTTTTAAGCCCTTAATGGATCACGTGTAGAGCTGCCACCTATAATGGAGCTCTAAAACAAGCCAGGCAACCTAATGCTTTCCAGGTCAGATTGCAGCTCCCAGAGTCCTGTACCATTTGGTCATGGTGGTCAGGGCAGATACCAACAGCAATCCAGAACACTTTAATAGAATCATGACACTAAATTCTGGTCTAAAAAGTGACAGAAATTGTGTGAGGATGTGTTCTTGGCTGTGGTCTATGTGCAATACACATATGGGTTAATCTTGTGCATGCAGAGATGTCTTGGAATTTTCTAGATAGAGATCCCTTCCATCTTGTCACTGAAAATTGTCTCTACTGGCTGCTGCTTTCTTTTTATAGTAGACGTCCAGAACAGAGGGTGAGGCGGGAGCCCCATGTATTTATCCCACCAGGTGTGAGAGCACAGCTCCTGCCAAAATGTGTTTACTTTAGCTTTAGTAGATTCTAAGATGTCTGTGCATGTGCAAGTTGATTTGGGGAAAATATATACAAAAATGTAATTTCCCTCAACTCTGAGGACCATATGGGCATCTTCGCATGACTTCCCATGGGCTGCTCCAGAGGCTCACATTCCAAAGAAGCAAGATGTCTTGAATCCTGCGTCTGCTTCCTCCACTTACCTGTGCTCCCTGTCTCCTTCCACAAGCTGGATTTGTGACTCCACAAGGCCATTTGGGCTGAGCTTCACAGGCCAACCCTTCTCCCCTTCCATAATCACATCTATGCAGATCTTTTCTATCTCAGGTGTACTGTGGCTTGCATGTTTGGCCACAGTTACTAAAGCATCATTGTCTACCCTTTTGCATCTCTTTGTGGTCTTGCCTGAGGGTCAAAATTCAAGTTGTCAGACTGTTCAAAGGATCCAGAAACTGGGATGCCAAGCACACTGGAGGCAAGACAGCTGCTTCTGTCAGTCCTGTGAGGGAAGAGGCAGGGTTTTTCTCTGCCTTGTCCTGCCAGCTGCTGCAGCTGTTGGGCTTCTCTAACTCCTATGGTCTTAGCCTTGGCACTGGCCTGTTCCCAGTACTAACTCAAAACATTTTGCTGCTTGAGGCAAAGATAAAAGAGCACACACCCCATAATACGTCAGCCAGCGTGATAATTGGCTAATGGCATTGGAATACCAAGAATCAGCCACACCTAAAGACAGCAAGAGACCTGGGGGTGGAAGTAGTGCAAGAAAATTACCCAGCATCCATAGTTCTATCTTCCAACTGCTGCTTCCTCAGAATCCTCTGCCTAAGAGGCAGCCTTTATTCTTCCCACCAGCACCATGTAGTCTGGATCTTTTCTTTCTGCCCAGGCCCCGAAGCTTCCCCAATCTATTTCATTCATTCATTCATTCATTCATTCATTCATTCATTCATTCATTCATTCATTCATTCATTCATTCTTATTTATTTATTAGATCCATTCATATCCCAATTTCCCTCAAGTAAGTAGAAGGTGGAATATATTGCTCTCCTTTCTGCTTTTTTTACTTACAACAACCCTGTATGGTAGGTAGGTCAGACTGAGAGAATCCAGTTTTTCAGACAGCGGGAATGCAAATACATGTTTTCTATATTTATACGTATTCCCAATCTTATGAGAATACAGGTCATAGACAACATGTCAGTGATTTGCTAACAGAGGAAAGTGACTATAAAGCTGTTGTGTACATGAATTAGTAGATCCTGGCCAGAGTAATGAACTAGAACTAGATAGTGCCCCTCTGCTTTCTACAGAGGGACAAACAGGACAATCTCTGTGAAAAAGAATGAAAGGACACCAGTTTAACACCAGGAGCAGTGGTTTCAGAATTCTACAGTCTCCCAAGACTGTGATGGATCTCAAACTGGCTATTGTCTAATGGCCTGAATAGAAATAAAGGCTTCTTAATGCACTACATATATCAATAAGCCAGCTTTCTGTAATATCTTGTGCTTATAAAATTGTTAATTATCTAAAATTGTTAACTCTCTCCTCCATCCCAAAAAAAGCTCTTAGCTGACATACAGCTTATTACCTTGGTTGGGACCTTCTAATTCAAATGATTAACAGCCTGGTGGGCCCATTCCTGTGTTAATGAATCTCTGACATTCTTATTAAGTGTATCCTCAATTTATCAGTTCATCATCATCATCATACCTTTATTGGCAAAATAAAATAAAATAATAAATTGGGAACCAGTAAACTAATAAAAAGTGGGACGTGGTGGCGCTGCGGGTTAAACCACAGAAGCCTCTGTTCTGCAAGGTCAGAAGACGAGCAGTCGTAAGATCGAATCCACGCGACGGAGTGAGCTCCCGTCGCTTGTCCCAGCTCCTGCCAACCTAGCAGTTCGAAAGCATGTAAATGTGAGTAGATAAATAGGTACCACCTCGGTGGGAAGGTAATTGCGTTCTGTGTTTAGTCGTGCTGGCCACGTGACCACAGAAACTGTCTACAGACAAACGCTGGCTCTACGGCTTGGAGACGGGGATGAGCACCGCGCCCTAGAGTCGGACACGACTGGACTAAATGTCAAGGGGAACCTTTACCTTTACCTAAACTAATGAAATCCAGCTGGTCAAAGTTTATGGAAAAGGATAAACAAACAAGTGTGAAACCAATGATCAAATAAGGCCCAGTTAACTAGATTTGGGTAACATCCTTCTTCTCTGGATAATCAATTCCAAGAAAATTGCCACTTTCTCTGATACATCAGCACTAACACCTGAAAGAAGACCTCATTTTCTCCCTCCCTCTTCATAAGGAATCTCTCCAAGAAACCAGAAGGCCCTTATAGAAGGGGCAGTGCAAAATCATTTCTCCCCGCCTAATGGACAAACACAGTTTCTCTCCTTTGTGGAAATTCCTGTAAATGTTCCATATAACATCTTGAAGGGCATAGCATTACTTCTGGCTAATGAAAAGCCTCTCTGAGCATTAGGACTTCTTAAAAAATAAAAATAATCTGCCATATGCTCACATCTGACTGGAAGCTGCCGTATATAAAGCCGAACAGATCTTATTGGTAGCACTCAGCAGATCTTGCCATTCAGTATCTAAAAGTCTGTGTTTAATAAAATAATACTCATGCTCAAAATTAAGTGAGCCAAAGATGTCGAAGTCCAGACTGATGGCTTTAATTTTCCTTTCAAAAAGGTGCATAACCCCAGAGGGTTCTGTTTCTTGTAAAAGGCGATAGAGCAGACTATCATGATGGAATGTATAGAAAAATTTGAGTCAGTACTTAAAAAATCTTAACCAGGCCACTGTCTCCAGCCTGAGTAACCCTGTCTCTAAACAAAGCACCACATATGCTACACAACCTGGCAGCCCAAGATGCATTCAGCCAGAATGAGACCCCATAAAGGACTAGGGGGATAATTTTAGCTCTATAAACTTCAAGAGCTGCCGGGACATATGAATTGCCTCTACTGTAGAAAAAATGTGTGATGGTTTGGGCTGTGGTCTTAGCATTATTCCCGATTACCCTATGGTGCACAGCCCAAGAAAGACTGGTTTGAAATAGTACTCGAAAATATTTGAATTATTTCACTTGGTTGATTTTGTTTCCATTAATGCTCCATTTGAATAATTTCCTTGATTTGCCAAAGACCTGGATCTTAGACTTATTATAATTAAGTTGGAGATTGTTGTTTTCTACCCTGTTTCCCCAAAAATAAGACCTAACCTGAAAATAAGCCCTAGTATAATTTTTCAGGATGCTTGTAATATAAGCCCTACCCCAAAAATAAGACCCAGTTAAGTGAAACCCTGCCCTGCACCATTGTGCAGCAACCAGAAGAAGTTGACATGACTGTATTTGAATAAATGTAGATTGTTGTACATGAAAAAAATAAAACATCCCCTGAAAATAAGCCCTAATGCGTTCTTTGGAGCAAAACTTAATATAAGACCCTGTCTTATTTTTGGGGAAACACGGTAGATATTCCATGCATCTCATCAGCAAACCTTTCAAACCAATACAAGTCCTGAATAAAATAATGGCATCATCTGCATAAAGCAGAAGAGGGACTGCAATTTAGAACTGTGGCAGTCTACCTCTGCTAGAAAAGGGGCTAAATGGTTTTTTAAAAGATTGAATAAAGTAGGTGATAAAATGCATTCCTGTTTAACCCCACAGTTAGTTAAAAAAGGTTCTGACAATTCCCCTCTAAGGGTCACCCTAACCCGACAGCTGGTATTCACGTATAGATTCCTAATTAGTAGGAATAACCTTCTGTCTATACCTAAATGCAAGAGTTTGCTCCAGAGGATAGTCCTATCCACTGAATTGAATGCTGTCATCAAATCCAAGAAGGCCACAATTTCAAATTAGCTCTATTGACCTGTTTCTCCACAAAATACGATAGTAAGGCCTAGTCATCTAATGTAGATTTCCTCTGTCTGAATCTGTTTTGTTCACATCCAAGAATGGCCTTATCATTAATCCACTTCACAAGATTATTTAATAAATCTTTCGCATATAGCTTCCCAATAACAGACAGTGAACGTACTGGTCTGTAGTTGGCTGGTGAACTATGCTCACTCTTTTTGTAGATTGGAATGATTATGGCTTTTGTGCTGTCTCTGGGCATTATGCCTGTTCTATCCACTGCTGTGAAGAGGTGGGCCAACGTCAAGGCCCACCACTCCAATTCATCTTTTAACATGTTAGCTGGAATCACATCAGGGCCTGGACCCTTGTCCTCTTTTAATTGTCTAAAAGTTCTCTAGTCTCCTCAATGGAGACCAGTGGCGATCCAGGGATGTTAAAGAGAGTGAAATCAGTTGAGGGTGTTAAAGATCTATTCCGCTCAGAGAACAAAGAGGAGAAATACTGATATGTGCTGAAATCATTGAGGGATCTCCTTCAGGCCTACAAAAGGAGCCTGACACAATATTCCAGAATTTTTTAGTATTTTTTAGGGATATAGATTATAACAGGTTATACCATTGTTCCTGAATATAACTGTTCCTTTTTACATTAATAAGGCCTTTCAGTCGTTGTTTCAAAATGGGAAGTTGGGATAGGGTTACACTCGTTAGACTCTCTATATTGTTGGTAAGTTTCTCTGATGTGATCCTTTAGAGCAGGGGCCTCCAAACTACGGCCACATCCAGCCCGCCTTGCCTTTTTATCCGGCCCAGGCATAGGAAGAGGAGGGAAGGGGGACCCAAGTGATCCCCCGCCTTTGTGGGGGATCGCTTGGGTCCCCCTTCCCTCCTTCAGCCCTTGAAAATGTGTAAAATATATGATATGGCCCTCATACTGAAAAGTTTGGAGACCCCTGTGTTAGAGCCTCGCAATCTTTGTCAAACCAAGTCTGTTTATCGGAGCGCTCTCTGTCATTAGAAAAGCTAGGGAAGTGGCCCAGTTTGGCCACCATATATGTGTATCCTCACCTAGTTATGGAGATATGAATAAATATAGAGGACATGCGTTTGCATCCCTTGTGCCTGAAGAGGTGAATTTTGATCCACAAAACCTCGTAGGGAAATACATCTGTTGGTCTTTAAAGCAGCCAGTCTTAATGGGGGCCATATGGCCCCCTGGGGCCCCCTGGCATATTAGAAAAGGGCCGCAGGCTGGAAACAGTCCCTCACAGACCACCTTAGGTGGTTTGCTAGGCGACTTGCACAATCCTGATTTGGCCTATATTTCATATTGTATTTATGGCTTTGGCCAAAAAAATGTTGAGAATGGCTGCTTTAAAGACCAACAGATGTATTTCCCTACGAGGTTTTGTGGATCAAAATTCACAATATTTTATTGTGAATATTTTATTTTATTTCTCCACAATATTTTATTTTATTTCTCTTTTTTTCTTCTCCTTTTAATTTTGTCAACATGCTATAACAGAGTAACATGGATACTTATTTGGAAATTACATGGGGGCAGGTGATTTTTGAATTAACCAGTCAAGGAGAAAATCTGTAGTGTGTAGTTAAGAATGTGGAGCAAGGCTGGTAACATATGCCGTCCCCCAAGATACTACTGCACTGTGACTCTCTAGATCCCTAGATAGTTGTGGGAGTCCCACATGAAGGGCACATGGCTCTGTCCTGCTCTAGAGTATAATTGCCCCACTCAAAAATATTTCATAATGTAGGGTCAGCATACAGTACTCATTTGTAAGTCCCATTACTTGCAGCAAGTGAAAATGTGTTCCAGTGGTGAGAGTATTGGTAAGGGATTTGAGAAATCTAGATCCTAGTTCCCACTGAGCCATGAAACATGAGGAGTAACATTGGGCCAGTTTCTCTTTCAGCCGTACTCACTTCATGGGCTGTTGTAAGGTTAAATTGGGAAGAAGAAAAATCAAATAGGACATATTTAATTGGGGGAAAGTAGGGACGTGGTGGCGCTGCGGGTTAAACCGCAGAAGCCTCTGTGCTGCAAGGTTGGAAGACCAGCAGTCGTAAGATCGAATCCACGTGACAGAGTGAGCTCCCGTCGCTTGTCCCAGCTCCCGCCAACCTAGCAGTTCGAAAGCATGTAAAAATGCAAGTAGATAAATAGATACCACCACGGTGGGAAGGTAACGGCGTTCCGTGTCTAGTTGCGCTGGCCACGTGACCACGGAAACTGTCTACGGACAAACGCTGGCTCTACGGCTTTGAAACGGGGATGAGCACACACACCCTAGAGTCGGACACAACTGGACTAGATGTCAAGGGGAACCTTTACCTTTACCTAGGGTATAAATGTAAATAATAAATGAACAAATAATATGGTGACCAAGACTGTTATGTTAGGTGGGAAGTATGGTCGAGAGCCCCCTTGGAATTCTCTGTTCTGAAAATGGTCACATTCTGGGCTTTTCACAATGCATGATATCTCACCATATCTTGCAGAGGCTCGTTTCACTTCTTCCCATTCCCACACCATTGTTCTAAGGTGTTTTTTATGCCATGTCCATACTTGGAATGCTCTGTGACTCTTAAGAATTAACAGTGACCCTCATTCTTTGTCTTTTGCCTTCAGCTTCTTCCTGAGCTGACGAACCCAGATGAGTTGCTCTCCTACTTGGGGCCTCCAGATCTCCCTAATAACAGCAATGATGACCTGCTGTCTTTGTTTGAGAACAACTGAGACCGCCCTAAGAAAACACATTTACTGAGCTCTGCACACCACGTACTCATCTGCACTTCACATGTATACACACAGAGATGCGCGTATACACACACACAGTCAATCCATACCATAACATCCCCAGCTGTTATCAAGAGAGAGGCCTTGCCTTGTATAATGACAATGCCCAAGGAGTCTTGCCAATGAGTCTGAACAGTTGTAAGGCAACCCAACGAAATTTGGTCCCCAGACAGTCAGTCATCATGGGTTTTTTGTTTTCTTGAATGGCCTTTTACTGTACAGATGTTCTGTTGCAGACACGAGGGCAGCTTGGTTGTAGCTGTCTTAGGGAGTCCTTTGTACACAAGACAGATGGTGGTGATGCTGGTAGTGGTAGCGGGGGGACTGTACCTGAAGAATTAATTTTTTTTATTAAGTTGCTCAGACCATGCTAATGTGCTAGGTCCAGCCAGACAGCAGCTGTACAGTTTCTCCTGATGCTGCCCAGGAGACATTCTGGAAATCTGCAGGAAGATGTGGACCCAAACACCTTTATGATATTTTAGCAGAACTGATAATTCTTTCCTCCCTTTCCTCATGCACCTCATTCAGGATCTTCATCTCAGGATGAACTGCAGTAACAAGTGAAGCCCTAGAAGGAAAGTGGTTGCTCCCTTTGTTTTGACATTTCCATGTGTTTTTTAAAACCACACAGCGCCAATGAAGAATAGAGATCAAGGAAGAAGTACGTGGAGCTTGCTTGTCCTTGCATGTCACTGGATGTGGAGTCTCTCAGGAGCCTGTCCAAGCTCTTCAAGTCCTGAGGTGGACATCACAGCTGCTTTTTGTTTTTTGTTTTTTATTTTGTTTTTTGGTCTTATGGCTTCCAGCATCAAGGATGTGCCAGAACAAACCTGAAATCAAGATCAGAAACCTATTCACACTCCCTGCTCCAAAGGGTTGGTTCCTGTCTGAAAACCCTGCAAGAACTTGAGCTGGAAATCTCTGCCCCCACTCCTATTCCCTAGTTTCTTCCCCATAGACAACAGCAGCAAAGAAATGCATCTCTGGCTTGAAAGAACATATAGTTCCCTAGACAGAACCTGACACGCTGTCTCCATCACGTGATGGATCCATCTACAAGCACAACAATGTATATAATGTAGAAACACTAAAGGAAACAAAAGTGAGGGGTGGGATGAGAAGGGGAGGGAAGGGAAAGAAATATTTAAAAAAGCAAGCGCATCACTCTGTTGTATAGTCTCAAGGGCGTCCCAGCCTTGGGGCAAAGGTCCACTGTATAAATGTGCATAAGCTTCCTAGATTGTAATATAGACCATTCCACATGGGGCTGTGTGCACCATCCAGAGAGTCAGTGCATTTAGCCATAGCCAGGAGGGCCTCCCTCATGTTTGACAATTGTGTGTCCCACCAAAGTAGGATCTGGATGCCGAAAACAAACTCATCTTAATCCTAAACCCCAGAAATGAAGTGCAACGCGTCAGTCCAAAACAATGTTATGTGTGTTGACTTGCCATTCCCTTCCAGTCCTGCTCAGGAACCTGCTTCTGTTGAGGTTGCTTTTGGGATGGTGGCAAAGAGGTCCCAAATATTACCTCTCTGTGAACAATTGAATCCATTGTTCATGGCCAGGTTTCCTGAGCCAGGGAATCTGTGTGTCCAAGTGCTGACAGCTCTGTTGAGTTTTGTGTATCTTGTTTCATTATTATATTAAAGGATTCTTTTTGGTGGGGCTCGCCAAAGAGCTTGTGTCAAAGACAAATCTGGGGAGTATGGTGGATCTCTTTCTCTATCTCCCCCCCCACACACACACACCCAAACTGAATTTGGGGTGGGTTATGCGGCTTCTCATTTCCCCCTATTTCTGTTTAAGTGATGAACAATTTAATTCTTGAAGAATCCATCTTATTGTTACCCCATGACCTCAGTCTTATAATCAGCATAAATGTCTTACAGTCAAGGAAGGATAAATTACATTTTTTTACCACAACCTTTAAAATCCCTTTAAAAAGCTAACTGGGGTGGTGGTGATGGTTTGAGGAACTCGGTCCAAAAGAGCTGACTTCTCCAGAGTCCAATTATAAAATCATGCCAAGGAGCTAAAAATACTTTGGATAGGGTAGGCTTCTTAGTCTGTCTCAATGAAAGAATGTTGTCTTACAACTTCTCTAAAAATGGGAAGAGACAGGGAGAGAGAAATGAGAGGCTAAGTGTGAAGTTACATCATCTTGGTTCAGTGGTAGAGTGCCTTCTTTGCTTGCAGTTTTAATCCCTGGCACCCTGTTGGAAAGGATCAGATGACAGAGGATTTCTGCCAGAGGCCAAGGAGAGCTATTGCCATTCAGAATTAGTAGACTTTAGTGAGCTAGACAGACTAAACACCCAATCAGATCTATATTACAAGTTCATAAATCTTGAGAGCTTGTGATCCAGGGAAAAATGGCTGAATAATATACCTAGGACAGTTTGTAAAGAAAAGGGAGCCAAGTCTTAAGTAAAAATGAACTAGTTTAGCTGAGGTCTTAATCCACATTGAACTAGAAACAGAGGAATAAAAGTGTAATGTGAAGGGGTGAAATATTAAAATCAGCAAGTATAAAGAGGCAAAGAACGGAAAGGTATGGGCATATAGGAGAATTTGAGCGGAATTACTCTTGAGGGTGGAATGAGCCAACAACCATATTTTTCTGCCCAGTGAAACTTCAAAGAACAAAGGATAACAATAGTAAATTAATCTGGCCTACCGAAAGAACTCAGAATCTGCAGAAAGAACTTAAGCTATGAGATGGTGAAGTCACTAAAGATGGCTACAAACTGACTCCCTAGCATTAAAGTTTTTTCCCAGAAACAGGGACAGGGACAGGAGTAGATCTATGCAGTATAATATCAACAAACATGGAATGTCCAGTGCAATACATCATAGGGGTTGGGTGTTTCCCAGGAGATTAAAAGAATTTAGCTATGAAGTGCACTAATGCTTCCTGAATTATCCTGGTGCAGTGTGGAAGGACAATCATATAAATACCCCTGTCTCTAGTGATTAGTGTACAGGAAATGGATCACCAAGAGTGATGCAGATAATGAAGAACATAAGAATCTCCTGATTTGGTCAAAGTTGATTATCTGTTTGGCCAACAATGGCCAGAAGATGCTGCTTTGGCGCAGTATTATTTTTATCATTAAACCTTGCAGATTCTGTGAGCATTTAATGCTACTGGCAGGCTATTGCTTTCCCAGAGACCTTTACCTGCTTTCTCAACCCTTTTGAGTAGGGAGGGCGAGCTTTGAGAGGTCATTTGGGTGATGACTTTCAGGCTTCTGTATGTACATGTGATGACCACTGAGAATTTCATATGACATCCATTACATAGGCTATGAGATTTCTGCTTGTTACAAACATAACAGGTGTATTGATTTCTATCCCATTTTATATTATCCAAGTTCCAATCGCCTGCTTTATTCTTCCATAGAATCTTGAATTAGTGTTAACTTTTGGCATTCACTTCATGCAATGCTGATCTTCCAATGCCTGTATCAGAGGAGTTTCCGCCTAGTCAAGGACCTTACATTATCCCAAGTCAACATATTAGGTGGTCCTCAGTTCATAGGAGCAGTGACATTGCTGGAATGTCAATGGTGTCCTCTGCAGGAACGTAACCTGCAAAGTTCCAGAAACTAAGAATTCAAAAACAAATCCCACTATTCTGTTTCTTTTCAAAGTTATTCCCCCAGAAAGTTATTCCCCTGCATGTTGACTTTCACTGGTTTGTAAATTTCTAGTCCATGCACCTAATGAAGCCCTCTTACTTGCAGAATTAGCCCTCTCTCTATGTAGGACAAAGCATTTGAAACTGATGCAATTTTTAGTCCTTGTTTCTTTAGATTCTGTCATATGTGAAGGTTGGTGAGTTCTCATACACATCCCAGGTAAAGAACATGACATCATTTCTTCCTGCAATCAAGTTTGCCTGAGCTGCTAATACAGCCTTCTCCCCCACCCCTGCATTCTTCCTAGATACGTTGGGCTATAGGTCTGATCATCCCCACTCAGTACAACACATGGTCATGCTGGCTGTACTGGATGGGACTTGGAAGACCAGCACATCTTGACAACACCAGATTGAGGAACACAGAACTAGTTCATTCCTGTCTTTCATTGCTGTGATCTGGCTCAGTATTCCCTTGAAAGAGCAGGTCTGGTTCATTAACCATAGAAATACATGGAACCCTCAGGGTATGAAGCAGTGCCTGAGTAAGAAATTGTTTTCTCATGGTCTCAGCATTCAGATGCTTCCTACAAACAATGGAGAGTTCCTATCAGCTGGCCAGTCTGAAGAATGGAAGAAAATTCCCATCTCTGTTCAATGACATTCAGTTGGAGAGGAAAGCATATAGGTTTGCCAGATCAAGATGTGTCTTTAAGCTATGTCTGTAGCAGCTATGAAAGTAAAAGGCCGAACGAATAGAACCTGTGTAGTTGGCACTACCTATCCATTCTGTAGAAACTGCTAGTTTCTCAACTGCCTTCTGCAGAGATGGAGTGCCTCTTATTTGGTGTGAGTTCACATCTCAGTAATTGAGAAGAAATGACCATTAATTGGGAACACAGGAGTAACATAGGTTTCTGTGATATAATTCTGTGTGGGGTTGTTGTTTTTTTAACCTGCCTCATTTTTGGGGTATTTTTGTGGTTCCCATTTCACCAGCCCTTCCCCAACTTGCATCCTCCATATCAGTTGGATTACATCTCCCCCACATCCCCAGTCCTGGACCCTCTGTACACAGCATGAGAGGAAGTTGAACATGTTCCATATGCATTGTCTCCGACGCATTTTTGGCATCACCTGGCAGGACGAAGTTCCAAATAAAGTAGTCCTGGAACGAGCTGGAATTTTTAGCATATATACATTACTGAAACAGCGACGTCTACGTTGGCTTGGGCATGTCGTGAGAATGGCTGACGGTCGGATTCCAAAAGATCTCCTGTATGGAAAATTAGTGCAGGGAAAGCGCCCCAGAGGGAGACTGCAGCTGCGATAGAAGGATATTTGCAAGCGGGATCTGAAGGCCTTAGGAATGGACCTCAACAGATGGGAAACCTTGACATCTGAGCGTTCAGCCTGGAGGCAGGCGGTTCAGCATGGCCTCTCCCAATTTGAAGAGACACTTATTCAGCAGGCTGAGGCAAAGAGGCAGTCCCAAAACCAGCAGAATCAGGGAGCTGGAGTGTGGAAGGGATTGTCACTCTCGAATTGGCCTCGGCCACACTAGACACTGTTCCAAGACCTCTATTCAGAGCACGTTACCATAGTCTCTTGAGACTGAAGGATGCCTACATCCCCAGACAGGGTTGCTACCTTTACCATGCAATGTTTCTGGTGAGCTCCAGGTTTGAGAAGGCTGCATTTAACCCTGCCCAAATTGTCATCAGGGTAGCTACTACCTGGTGCCATACACATTAGCCATGAGAAAACGTGCTGCAGAGAAACAAAGATGCAAAGTGGTCCCATTTGCTGAACCTCGTAGCGTTAAAGAGCCAAAGTGCTGCAAAACCCATTTATACCAATTCAGACACTGGTAAGATTTTGTTTCCCTTCTGTTTAAGTTATTTTGCTGGATCTGGAAAAAAAGATGCAGCTGTTTAACACTTGGTGTGAAAAGCTTGACTCCATTCAAATAGTGATTTTGCAAACAGAGATGTTAAGATTCAGGCCCAATATATGCAAACCTGCATGGCTGGAAACTAGGTTTCCAACAGCTGTTGTTGTGAATAGGCCATATTTATTAATTAATGTATAGCTCACTTTTCTCTAAAAACCCTCAGGGCACCATAATTGATCATCCTCTCCATTTTTATCCTCACAGGCACCATTAAATACGATAAACTGACACAATGGCTGAATTCCTGTTGCCCAGTTATGCAAATAGTATAACTTTTAGAAGTGAATTCACGTAAATTAACAAATCTCTGTAGACATCTGTTGCATTCTGAGTTGTGTGACTTGGAGATAATAATTATGGAGAGTTCTTCAACATTTTTGTTAATGATTTGGATAAGAAGGTACATGGAATGCTTGGCAGATTTGCAGATGACAAAATTTGGTAGAACAGCTAATGCCTGCAAGACAGAAACAACATTCAAAAATATCTTGATAGTACTTTGCTGACAACAGCAGAATGAAATTTAACAGGAATAAGTGCAAAGTTCTATACCTATGAAAAAGTAATAATACCATTTCCCCGAAAATAAGACAGGGTCTTATATTCATTTTTGCTCCAAAAAACACATTAGGGCTTATTTTCAGGGGATGTTTTTTTTTTTTCATGTACAACAATCTACATTTATTCAAATACAGTCATGTCATCTTCTGGTTGCTGCACAATGGTGGAGGGCGGGGTTTCACTAAACTGGGTCTTATTTTTGGTGTAGGGCTTATATTACAAGCATCCTGAAAAAAATCATACTAGGGCTTATTTTCAGGTCAGGTCTTATTTTATGGGAAACAGGGTAATAATAATAGTAATAGTAATAGTAATAATAGCAGAGAAAAATTACTGAAAGCAGTGAAAATGGAGAATATTTTGAAAACGACAGAGACAAAGGCTCAATATAAAAAAAATTTGAAAAGAAATTAAACAGCTGGAAAAATAAACCACTACACGGACAGCACCTGAGAAATATTGATGGAAAGCATGATCGTAACTCAACATAGGCATGGCTAAAACTGGGGACCCTTAAGAAAGAAACCGAAGGCTTGATTTTTGCTGCACAAGAACAAGCACTCCAAACCAACATGATGAAAGCTAAGATCCAAGAAGTTAGTGCTAACAGCAAATATTGACTCTGCCAAGAAAAAGATGAAACCGTGTCACGCCTCATCTGTGAATGTCCAAAGATTGCACAAACAGATTACAAAGTTAGACATGATAGAGTGGCAAAGTTAGGGCACTGGTCATTATGCAAAAAATATAACTTGCCGGCCTCAAAAAACCCATGGGAACATCAGGTAGAGAAGGTGTCAGAAAATGAGGAAGTCAAGATCTTGTGGGATTTCTAGATCCAAACGGACAGACACCTTGAACATAACACACCAGACATAGTAGTAATAGAACAAAGAAATGTCCGGATCATTGACATTGCAATTCCAGGGGATGCCAGAGTTGAAAATAAAGAATTGGAAAAGCTAACAAAGTACAGAGACCTGGCAATTGAAACATCTCGCCTCTGGAAGAAACACATTTCAGTGGTCCCCGTAGTCATTGGGGCTTTGGGAACAATATCAAGAAATTTCACACAGTATTATAAGCAGTTGCAGATCTCAGAAATCACACCATCAGAGCTACAAAAAACGGCAATATTAGGAACAGCATACGTACTGCGTCGATATTTAACAGATACTTAGGTTTTTGGTTAAAACGTGTATCATATAATACCAGTCAATGTTTTTTATAATTTTGACTGTGCCTGGAGTTTTTGAATGATAATGATAATATAATCTTAAAACTGCAGAACTGGAAGGGACCTTATGGATCATCAAGTCCAGCCCCTGACAAGGAGGTACAGTGGGGAATTGAACTCCCAACCTCTGGCTTTGCATCCAGAGACTTAAATCACTGAGCTATCCAGTAGTTCTTACACAGTTAAATGCGCAGTTACAATATGGTTGTACTTTGCTCAACAGTACTAAGAATATGAACTAAGAGTGTGATACAGCCACAAGAAAAAGGAAATGCTATTGTAGGCTTCATTAATAGTCTCCAGATTCTGTAAGGTACTAGTACCTCTGTATTTGGCAATGGTTAGGCTTCATCTTGAGTGCTGTGTCAATTTATGGAGACCACACTTTAGGAAGGATGCGAACTGAAAGAAGTTGGAGTTTTTTAAAAAAATAAATTCTAAAAAAAAACAACTACAAACAATTCCAACAAGGAAAAAAAAGGTGGGAGGCAGCAAAAAAGGCCAGCATGGCATCACAAAAAGCTCAGGGAGAACCTAAAAAGAAAAAGAGAGAGACATGTATAGGAAGTGAAAAGAAGGCCAGATCACCAAGGAAAGAGTACAGACAAGTAAGGAAATTCAGGTATGGCATTAGGAGAGCAAATGAGCTGAGATTAGCTAGAGTAGACTATGTCTAGATAGGCGGCATACAAGTTCAAGAAATAAATAAATAAATAGAGACACTAAAAATAATAATAATTAAAAAGCATTTTTCAGATATGTGCGAAGCAAAAGACAAAGAGAAGAAATAATGGCACAGCTACTCCATGGAAATGGAAAAATTATAGCAAATGACAAAGAAAAGGCAGAGGTGCTCAATTTATATTTTAGCTCAGTCTTCTCCCATAGGACAGTATATGAACCTCCAGACAAATCTGAAGTGCAAATGGAGGGGACAGGATTGCAGAGATTGATAAACAAATAGTCAAGGAATACCTTGCCACCTCGAACGAGTCCAAATCTCCAGGGTCGGATGAACTGCATCCAAGAGTACTGAAGAAATTGGCTGAAGAACTCTCAGAACCACTGTCCATTATTTTCTTGAAATCATGGGAAATGGGTGAGGTGCCAGATGAGTGGAGGAAGGCTAATGTTGTTCCTATCTTCAAAAAGCGCAAAAAGGAGGAACCTGGGAACTACAGACCATTGAGCCTGACATCAATCCCAGATAAAATTCTGGAACAAACTATAAAATGGTCACTATGCAAGCATCTAGAAAACAATGCAGTAATATCTAGAAGCCAACACGGATTTGTCAGGAACAAATCCTGTCCGACTAATCTGATCTTATTTTTTTATTGAACATCCTCCCTGATAGACAGAGGGAATGCTGTAGACATAGTATATCTTGACGTCAGCTAAGCTTTTGACAAAGTGCCCCATGATATCCTGATTAGCAAGCTAACTAGATATGGGCTGGATAGATCAAGTGTCAGGTGGATACACAATGGGCTACAAAATCGTACTCAGAGGGTGATGATTAATGGGTCCTTCTCTAACTGGGAGGAGGTAACTAGTGGGGTACCCCAAGACTCAGTCCAAAATCTTCCAGGACAATATTTGGATTTGAAATCAGGTTTCCCAAGCCCTACTCTCCTTTTAATCACCACATTATACCAGTTTAACTTCCAGGTGATCAGTAGGATGGAGATTTCCATGGTTCAGGTCTTTTAGTAAGAAATTGAGACATATAAAATTATGCAGGGGATGGATAAAGTGGATATACTCATGCAATACCAGAACCAGAGGACATCCACTCCAATTGAATGTTGGGAGAGTGACAACAGACAAAAGAAAATATTTATTTACCCAGCGTGTCATTAATCTGTGGAACTCCTTGCCATGGGATGTGGTGATGGCATCTGGCCTTGTTGTTGTTGTTTAGTCGTTAAGTCACGTCCGACTCTTCGTGACCCCATGGACCAGAGCACGCCAGGCCCTTCTGTCTTCCACGGCCTCCCGGAGTTTGGTCAAATTCATGTTGGTAGCTTCGATGACACTGTCCAACCATCTCGTCCTCTGTCGTCCCCCTCTCCTCTTGCCTTCACACTTTCCCAACATCAGGGTCTTTTCCACGGAGTCTTCTCTTCTCATGAGATGGCCAAAGTATTGGAGCCTCAGCTTCAGGATCTGTCCTCCCAGTGAGCACTCAGGGTTGATTTCCTTCAGAATTGATAGGTTTGTTCTCCTTGCAGTCCATGGGACTCTCAAGAGTCTCCTCCAGCACCACAATTCAAAAGCATCAATTCTTCGGCCGTCAGCCTTCTTTATGGTCCACCTCTCACTTCCATACATCGCTACTGGAAAAACCATAGCTTTGACTATGCGGACCTTTGTCGGCAAGGTGATGTCTCTGCTTTTTAAGATGCTGTCTTGGTTTGTCATCACTGGCATCTGGCCTAGACACCTTTAAAAGGGGATTGGACAGATTCCTGGAGGAAAAGTCCATCACAGGTTACAAGCCATGATGGGAATGTATAATCTCCAGGCTTAAAAGGAAGGTACCTCAAAATGCCAGATGCAGGGGAGGCGTATCAGGAGACAGGTCTCTAGTTGTCTCATGTGCTCCCAGAGGCAGCTGGTGGGGCCACTGTGAAATATAGGAAGCTGGACTAGATGGGCCCTTGGCCTGATCCAGCAGGGCTCTTCTTATGTTCTTATGTAAATTGTCACACACAGAATGAATTTGATGTTTGTGGGTTTTTTTAAAAAAAATCTGAATATAGAAACAAAATTGACAGATTCAGCTACTCATGCTGAAGGGTTTTAGTGCTATGCTCTTATTGGCTAGCTTTCGCTCACTGTGTATTTATCCAAGGTTGTGGTGCTGTGTGAGATTACCTGCTCCTTTTTTTCCTGATTCTCATATTTAACAGTATGAGGGTACCACACCCAGACCAATACCTGCATAATCTTTTCCATGCTAAGCATAGCAATACCTGTTTCGTCTCTCATACAGCTAATAATTTCATTTTTCCCCCCTGGCTTTTTAAAAAACAAATTACAAATCCCTCCATGAATGGAACCAAAATAATCTGCAACTGAACATTTTGAAATACAGAAGCATAAGTAAAACTGACAGATCTACCTATCCTTCATCACCACTAAGCAGCAAGGTTAATGGGTCCAAAGCAATGCCCATGTTGTACTGGGTTTGTTTTTGTTTTTAAATTGCAAAACGAGTGTTTTGAAATGTCATTGTTCCCATGAATCAAGATAAATTGTGCAGAATGCAGCTATTCCAACTTTCTAGCATGACTGCTATTTACTGGAGTCTTGGGCTAGCAATTCACTTGTCTTTGAGTCAGCAAATCATATAATCTTGGCAGCTGCTGCGTAGATTAAATGAGAAACTTGCATGTCACATACTAGGACTGCCTGGCATGCCTAGCTGCCTGAACCAGCACTCCCCAAGGAAACAGATGGTTGCAGTTCTGCTTAAAAGTGATACGTACTGGAGTGGTGCTTTTACTTGGAGAGATGGGAAGGGTGGCTCAAGAGAACAGGTGGGGACCATATGCCCTTCTCACTTCACGCCGATCTAACCCCTAAGGATTACCTTGGACTCCTTCTGCAAAATCCACTATGCAGCAGTACTGCATAGCTGTAGTACATAAGAAGAACTCAAGGAAGACCCTAGGAGTTGCATAGAATCATAGAATAATGGAGTTGGGAGGATTCAATAAGGCCATTGAGTCCAACCCCGTGCTCAATTCAGAAATCGAAATCAAAGTATATCTGACAGATGGTTGCCTCCCTCATCCTCATATCCAATATTGAAGACACTTGACTCATTGCACATGTTTGTCCCAGAGGCACATATTTGTTCCCGTGGCATATATTTTCCGGGGCCAAGCTAAGATATTTTACTTCCTGCAGTGAAGGACAAGATCATGGCCCTGAAGAAGGTTCTGCATTCTGGTCCCACAGTAGCCAATCAGATGCAGAAGGGAAGCTAAAATGCAGGTCATGGGTCCAACTGCCCTCTCCTGTTCTCTAGGCATTGCTATGAAGAAGCCTGTTGCTACCCGGTAGCTCATGGGACATAGGACAGGGCACCGCTCTCACCACATGTACAAATACATGAACACATGGCACAGACATACATCTCCCACTTTCCTGCACCTTCAGATTGATGTGACGATCTCACTCTGCCTCATGGAAAGACCAGTTACTCCAGATAAAAATAACAAAACTATTAGGGGAAAAAAAGAGGACATGGTGGCGCTGCAGGTTAAACCGCAGAAGCCTCTCTGCTGCAAGGTCAGAAGACCAGCCATCGTAAGATCGAATCCACGCGACGGAGTGAGCTCCCGTCGCTAGTTCCAGCTCCTGCCAACCTAGCAGTTCGAAAGCATGTAAAAATGCGAGTAGATAAAGAGGTACCACCTCGGTGGGAAGGTAACAGCATTCCGTGTCTACTCGCGCTGGCCACGTGACCACGGAAACTGTCTTCGGACAAATGCTGGCTCTATGACTTGGAAACGGGGATGAGCACCGTGCCCTAGAGTCTGACACGACTGGACTCAAGGTCAAGGGGAACCTTTACCTTATTAGGAAAAAAACAAAGTAAAAGGAATTTTAAAGAATATTATTATTCTGGAGAATCAAGGATCTCTGAGAATGTCCCTTTGACTGCTTGCTACAGCAGACAAAATAACTGAGGGAAATTGTTTAGGCACATAGACATGTGCTTTGCTTGGGGCGGAGCCCGGAGAAAAAGGTACTAAACTTTGGAACATTCCAGAGACTGTTCTGCATAGCTCACAGATGACCACTTGAAGAACCACAGTCACATGTAATCAACCTGCCCTGCCTTAGAGCAGAGCCATAAGAATTAAAGTGGTGACATAACTGTGAGATAAGGAAAATGCACTGTACTTGGGTGACACCCAAAGTTCCCCCATGCTGCACTTAAGTCTCTGGTTTCTAGCCTGAGTGTGGTCACGGGAGACTTCAACTATCATAATATCTGTTGGAAATCCAACTCTGCCAAGAACATAAATTTTAACAAATTCCTCACTTGCCTTTCTGACAGCTTCATGTTCCAAAAAGCTAAACAAACAAACAAAACCAGCAAAGAGATCAGCTATCCTGCACCTGGCATTCAACAACAATGAGGTAGAAATAGCAAACTTTGAACGGACGTAACCATAACCTTTTGCGCTTTGTTATATTGAGAAAAGTTAAGGTGGATAGCAGTAGAATGCATATTCTCAAGTTCAGGAAAGCAGATTTTGGAAAAGGTAAACAAATACTAGGTGAGATCCCATTGACTGAAATACTTAAAGACAAAAGAGTGGAAGATGGATGAGAGTCTTGAGGGCAAAATACAGAAAGCGCAATCACATACAGTTCCTGTGGGGAAAGAAAGAGGGAGACACCTAAAGAAACTGAGCTTGCTGCAGCTAAAGCTTACAGGTTATCTAAGATTTTAAAAGGCAAATGGAAGGAGGAGTATCAGGAAGGAGGAGCACAAACAAGTAGCCAACATTTGGAGAGGGAATATGTGGCTCAGCGTTGCAAAAGAGTTGTAAGAGACAATACAAATACCAAAAAGGAGGTTTTCAAATATGCTCCAAGCAGGAGGAAGATCAAGGGAAATAGTGGGCATGCTGCATAGAGAGGATGGGGAAAAACTGTTCGGTGACTGAGGGAAGGCAGGACTGCTGAATGCATACTTTGCCTCTATCTTCTTCTGAAAGGAAGGGAGGGGTCAAGCTGGGGCAAATAGAATAAAGGCGAATGCAAGGGAGCTGCTGCCCATTATTGTTACAGGAGGTGGAGTGGGAACATTTAGCTACTTGAGATGGGTTCAAATCTTCACAGTCAGAAGAACACTATCCAAGGTACAAAATAAAATTATGGATAAAACAGCAATTTATCTTTGAGAACTCTTGGAGAAGTGGAAAGGCCATTGAAGACTGGAGAGCAAATGTCATCCCCATCTTCAAAAAGAGGAAGAAAGAAGATCCAGGAAACTATCAACCAGTGAGTTTGACATTAACAGCAGGAAAGGTTCTACAATAGATCATGAAACAGTCAGTCTGTGACCACTAAGAAATCACTACACTGTGATTTCTAGGACTCAGCACTGGTTTCTTAAAAACAAGTAACACCAGATTAATCTTACCCTTTTTATTATTATTTTGTCGAGCCACAAGCATAGTCGATGAAGGAAGTGCTGTAGAAGTAGCAGATTAATTTCAGCAGAACTCTTCATGAAGATATTCTCGTGGCCAAGCTGGTAAAATGTGGACTAGATGGCATCATCATTAAGTGGATTTGTAGCTAGTTGAAAGGCCATACCCAAAGAGTCTTTGGCAATAGTTCATCATTATCCTGGAGAGAAATGACTAGTGGGTGTCACTAGCCCAGGAACTGTTCAATATTTTCATAAACAATTTAGATGAGGGGCTGGAGGGGATTCTCATTAAAATTGCAGGTGACACTAAACTAGGAGGGGTGCTATCTTCATAAGATAGAATCAGGATTTAGGAAGGCCTTAGCACACGGGAGAACAAAACAAACAAAAAGAGCTTCAACAGGGAAAAAACTAAAGTTCTATAGTTAAGAAAAAACAGATCCACAAATATAGGATGGGGGCCAATTGGCTTAACAGTAGTATATGTAAAAACTGTGTAGGAGTTTAATAGACCATAAGCAAAACATTAAGGGTGTGCATTTTCATTTTTTGGACAGCAACCCCAGAATTCTCCAGAAATCCCCAAGCAGAATTCTGAGAGGTACAGCTCAGAAACCTTTGGTCTAGATGGGCGGGGTAGAAATTCAATAAAATAAATAAAAATAAATAAATAAACCTACGTCTGCAGACCAGGTTCCTTATCTCTACCTCGTATTGCTGCCTTCTCCACCCTGTTCTTACTTCCAAAAGTAAGGAAGCTGCTACAGTGCTACCTAGGAGTTGTAGCTCTTTAAAAGGTGCCCTCTATAGAGCCAAGAGGGCAACAAGTTAGTTATTTGCACATGTCACCTTTCAGTGCTAGAGTGTTTCTGGCTCTCTTGGCCCAAAAGATTACTTTTCCTAGATCTCCCAACTTAGTCTTGTCAAGGTGGATCTACAAATGTCAGAGAGCGACGATATACTTTTTTGGTGGATAGTGGTGGCTGTAGTAGTTCGAAAAACATAGAAATATTCTGTGCTATTTCCATATTTTTAAATACTAGCTTATATAGAATTCTATGCAAATAGGGAACTAGCACAACAGACAACTCCTAGACTTGCCCCCTTCTGTTTGTCTTCCTCTCTTGGTCTCTTCAAAGCCCTACTCCTTGCTCCTCCAAAAGGAAAATATCTCTTTATTCTGATTCCTCTGTACAGTATCTGATCAGTTTGTCTACTTGCTTGTTTTAGGAAGCATTCTATCCTCCCCCTTCCCATCTTTGTGTTAACTAAGGGCAGCTGCACTAAGCCAGAGAAACATTCTATGTTCGCTTCCATTACTAAGCCCAAAGGATCTTCTGCTGCTTTTCAGACATCTGCCTTTCTGGTAGTGAAAGACCTGGAGCTGATTGTGGCTCTGATCATCAGCTTCTTATAGCAAAACTCAAGCTTAAACTGAAGAAAGTAGGAAAAACCACTGGGCTAGTCAGGTATAATCTAAACCAAATCCCTTAAAATTACACAGTGGAAGTGAAGAACAGATTTAAGGAACTAGATTTGGTGGACAGAGTGCCTGAAGAACTATGGATGGAGGCTTGTAACATTGTACAGGAGGCAGCAACAAAAAACATGCCAAAGAAAAGGAAATGCAAGAAAGCAAAGTGGCTGTCCAACGAGGCCTTACAAATAGCAGAGAAGAGAAGGGAAACAAAATGCAAGGGAGATCGGGAAAGTTACAGAAAATGGAATGCAGACTTCCAAAGAATAGCAAGGAGAGACAAGAGGGCCTTCTTAAATGAACAGTGCAAAGAAATAGAGGAAAATAAAAGAAAGGGAAAAACCAGAGATCTGTTCAAGAAAATTGGAGCTATTAAAGGAACATTTTGTGCAAAGATGGACATGATAAAGGACAAAAATGGTAGGGACCTTACAGAAGCAGAAGACATCAAGAAGAGGTGGCAAGGATACACAGAGGAATTATACCAGAAAGATCTGGATGTCCCGGACGACCCAGATAGTGTGGTTGGTGACCTTGAGCCAGACATCCTGGAGAGTGAAGTCAAGTGGGCCTTAGAAAGCATGGCTAACAACAAGGCCAGTGGAGGTGATGGCATTCCAGTTGAACTATTTAAAATCTTAGAAGATGATGCTGTTAAGGTGCTACACTCAATATGCCAGCAAGTTTGGAAAACTCAGCAGTGGTCAGAGGATTGGAAAAGATCAGTCTACATCCCAGTCCCAAAGAAGGGCAGTGCCAAAGAATGCTCCAACTACCGTACAATTGCACTCATTTCACACACTAGCAAGGTTATGCTCAAAATCCTCCAAGGCAGGCTTCAGCAGTATGTGGACCGAGAACTCCCAGAAGTACAAGCTGGATTTCGAAGGGGCAGAGGAACTAGAGACCAAATTGCTAACATGCACTGGATTACGGAGAAAGCCAGAGAGTTCCAGAAAAACATCTACTTCTGCTTCATTGACTATGCAAAAGCCTTTGACTGTGTGGACCACAGCAAACTATGGCAAGTTCTTAAAGAAATGGAAGTGCCTGACCACCTTATCTGTCTCCTGAAAAATCTATATGTGGGACAGGAAGCAACAGTTAGAACTGGATATGGAACAACTGATTGGTGCAAAATTGGGAAAGGAGTACGACAAGGCTGTATCTTGTCTCCCTGCTTATTTAACTTATATGCAGAATACATCATGCGAAAGGCTGGACTGGATAAATCCCAAGACGGAATTAAGACTGCCGGAAGAAATATCAACAACCTCAGATATGCAGATGATACCACTCTGATGGCAGAAAGTGAGGAGGAATTAAATAACCTCTTAATGAGGGTGAAAGAGGAGAGCGCAAAAAATGGTCTGAAGCTCAACATAAAAAAAACTAAGATCATGGCCACTGGTCCCATCACCTCCTGGCAAACAGAAGGGGAAGATATGGAGGCAGTGACAGATTTTACATTTTTTGGGCTCCATAATCACTGCAGACGGTGACAGCAGCCACGAAATTAAAAGACGTCTGCTTCTTGGGAGGAAAGCGATGACAAACCTAGACAGCATCTTAAAAAGCAGAGACATCACCTTGCCGACAAAGGTCCGCATTGTCAAAGCTATGGTTTTTCCAGTAGCGATGTATGGAAGTGAGAGCTGGACCATAAAGAAGGCTGACCGCCGAAGAATTGATGCTTTTGAATTGTGGTGCTGGAGGAGACTCTTGAGAGTCCCCTGGACTGCAAGGAGAACAAACCTATCCATTCTGAAGGAAATCAACCCTGAGTGCTCACTGGAAGGACAGTTCCTGAAGCTGAGGCTCCAATACTTTGGCCATCTCATGAGAAGAGAAGACTCCCTGGAGAAGACCCTGATGTTGGGAAAGTGTGAGGGCAAGGGGAGAAGGGGACGACAGAGGACGAGATGGATGGACAGTGTCATCGAAGCGACCAACATGAATTTGACCAAACTCTGGGCGGCCGTGGAAGACAGGAGGGCCTGGCGTGCTCTGGTCCATGGGGTCACGAATAGTCGGACATGACTTAACGACTAAACAACAACAACAAGGCCAGATGCCATCACCACATCCCGTGGCAAGGAGTTCCACAGATTAATGACACGCTGGGTAAATAAATATTTTCTTTTGTCTGTTGTCACTCTCCCAACATTCAATTGGAGTGGATGTCCTCTGGTTCTGGTATTGCATGAGTATATCCACTTTATCCATCCCCTGCATAATTTTATATGTCTCAGTTTCTTACTAAAAGACCTGAACCATGGAAATCTCCATCCTACTGATCACCTGGAAGTTAAACTGGTATAATGTGGTGATTAAAAGGAGAGTAGGGCTTGGGAAACCTGATTTCAAATCCAAATATTGTCCTGGAAGATTTTGGACTGAGTCTTGGGGTACCCCACTAGTTACCTCCTCCCAGTGGACAGTGTCATCGAAGCTACCAACATGAATTTGACCAAACTCCGGGAGGCAGTGGAAGACAGGAGGGCCTGGCGTACTCTGGTCCATGGGGTCACGAAGAGTCAGACACAACTTAATGACTAAACAACAACAACAACAAAAAGTTAGTTACGTGCCAGAAGAAGGGAGTAATATATCACATTTGAATACTTTATACCTAGGAAACTCTGGAAGGGGTTTCAAAGGTTAGAATAGACTTGACAGACCCTAATAGGGCTTTCAAGATAAGTGAGATATTTAAGGAGTGGTTTTACAGTTCCACTCCCCGAGTCAGTTTCCATGGCTGAGCAGGGATTCAAACCCTGGTCTCCTAGTCCATCACTCAATCAACTACACCACACTTGGTACCAGTGGTTAATAATAACTCTAATAAAACTTTCATGCTATCAATTCCAACTTGTGGCAACTCTTTCCAGAGTTTCCTAGGTATGAAGTACTCAGATGTGATATATTACTCCGTTCTTCTGAATGCACTTTGGGACTGTGTATCATGCCTGTGGCTACACAGGTCAGCTGTTCTCCCAGGAGACATAGAGGGGAATTGCATGTCCAACATCTGGCTCTGCAGTCCAATATCTGACTCACTTAACTAATCCATTTAATATCTGGTACCCTAAAATGGTCCACCTCGGAACCTGGAAACTCATTTTATGTGTAATATGATAGCCAATACCCTGTTTTCTCGAAAATAAGACCTAACCTGAAAATAAGCCCTAGTATGATTTTTCAGGATGCTCGTAATATAAGCCCTACCCCAAAAATAAGCCCCATTTAAGTGAAACCCCGCCTTCCACCATTGTGCAGCAACCAGAAGAAGATGACATGACTGTATTTGAATAAATGTAGATTGCTGTACATGAAAAAAATAAAGCATCCCCTGAAAATAAGCCCTAATGCGTTTGTTGGAGCAAAAATTAATATAAGACCCTGTCTTATTTTCAGGAAAACATGGTAAAAGATCTAGCTTCATTAATTTGGTTTTTCTTTTCTTCTAATGCTGTGGTTACCATTATGCTTTATACCAATAAATGGCTTAAGTAGATTTTCTGGCATTTTAAAGTGGGCAGTATTCCATAGCTCCTCCTGCTTCAAGGAAATTATACACAATGGAATATCACTGTAATAAGTATCTTGAATACGTTTATGTGACCACAGGCCTCCCCAGTCCTTCTGGGGATATTTATGGCCTAGCAGAGAAAAGTCCCTCAGCCTCTAGCTTGGCTCTTCAAATGGACTTTCATTCTCCATGAAATTCTCCAAGGAGCGTTAAGGGCAGAAGAGAGAGCAGGCTTAGCTGCCATGAGCAGAAGGAGACATCCATGACTGATGCTACCAGCATGAAGCCTTCCATTAGACAAGTGGAGTAATTACTTCGAGCAGCATATTTGCACTGTCATGAAATGGAAGCTATTTCCCCTCCCCTCCCCACAACTTGTTACTATATTTTTACTGGAAGAGGCACCTGTGTGATTTTTTTTCCAGAAACAACTTGGCTTGTTTTGTTTGCTATGCAAGGTGGGGGTTGGGAGTAGGTGGGCAAGCACTAAGTGCACAAGAAAAATAAAGAGAACAAAAAGCCCAGGACTGAATGGACAATGTAGTATTTTGAAGTGAAACACTTCTTCACAACCTTATATGTTTAAGAAACACAGCACCAAACATGCAGGATTTATGTGCTACCCTGTGTTGAGCTCATCAGAAGTCTCAGCTTGTGAAAGTGTTTCTGTCCCAAATATTATAATGAATAAATGCATTCCTTTATTTTCTTCTGTAGGCTAGACATCTTCACCAGGCTATGAAAGCTGGGCGCATCAACCTCAAGGAGTAACGTGGCTCGGTCCCCGTCCCCCCCAGATGTTTGCAAGGAAAGCAAATCCTTGAGAGACTGAATGTGAGGGATCTGGGCTGAATAACGGCCCAATAACAAAACAGAACCAAAAAAAAAAAGGGAGGGGGAGTCACAAAATCCTTCTAGATTAAATAAAAAATGGCAAGTTCTCATCCTTTAAATTCAGAATTAGGCAAAACAGTTTAGGCAGATACTTAATCTCACTGCATAGTCCCCAAATACATATTTTGATTTAGTTCCTAGAGGTCTTTTTAAAAAGACCAATTAACAGCTATAAAATTTAAGCAGATTTTCTAATATTCCTTTTCCTTGCACAACAACTAGTGAGCAAGGTTCAGATGAAATGTAAGTTTTATCCTAAAAAGGATCCAACTTGGTTATATAAATGGGATACTCGTCAATAAATCATAGCTTGGTAAGTTCCTTTTTCAGACAATGCCAGAATACTTTAGCCGGCACAGCCACTCTTCATGTTGTCTAGAGAGGATTCTGGTCTTAAACAAGTACCTTTCCAGGCTCTGCAATAATCTGCAAACAGATGCTATGCATGCTCTTTTGGGAGTAAACCCCCCAGTTCTGATGGGATTGTTTTTCAATAAGAGAGCAGAGGGCTGCTTCCATACAGTGCAATCCATGCACATCTCATCAGATGTCTGAGGACAACAGAACTAACTAAGAAGTTATATCAGCTTACGACCACACATTTCCAGAAGCCTTGCACTGTAAACCTGGTAGTCTCATTAAATTAATATTTTAATTTGTTTTTAATTTTACCTATATTCCATTTATGTTCATAATTTTAAATTTAGCAACACTCTGATACAACTAAAGCAAGCAGGCCACAGACTGCTGAAAATACTGAAGTAGAGGTTTGATGCTCCTACCGTAGTCTATGACATGCCCTTGAGATGCTGGACTGACTCCCTTTCCCATTTATCCTAGCCAGCCTAGCCAAAGATAAGGCATCACAGCAGTAGTAATCTAACAACACCAGAGGGCCACAGGTTGCCAAGCATAGGATTGGGGATTTGGTTATATTTGAGCACTGCCTAAATTCTGCATTAAAACTACATTAAAATTAAAAGAGTGGTCATCTGACCAGATAGGCGGGGTAAAAATACAATAAATAAATAAATAAATAAATAAATAAATAAATAAATAAATAAATTAAAATTACAGAAAAATATTCAGAACACATGACACTATGCCAAAAGGCAGCATAGAAATTAAATAAATTAATAAACAAACAATAAATTGATATTTCCTACCTTTTGGTTTACTTCCAAATGAACATGCATAGGAGCAGACTGCACATAACAGGCTTCGCATTTACACTGACTGCAATTAATAATACACTTTCTTTACTCTCACTTTAATTGGCTTGTTTAGGGAGAACATCAATCACTCTAAGTTGGCATATTTACCAATGTGTTATGGAAATTTGACATTCACCACTATGATCCTTCATTAAGTGGCGATCCCAAAGAGATTATTAGGCCAAACAATACCAACAGTTTGATTTTAAAGGATGCACTGGGAACCCCAATTCCAAGTAAACATACACAGGACTGGGCTACACATGTTGTTTGGGGGGGGGGAAAGGTAAGTTGTAAACCCCCTTTTGTTTATTCACTGCAACTCAGTACAGAACAAATACAAAATTCTTTGACACAGAATTAGGCCAGAGGAAATGAGAGCAGGAAGCTGCAATGGAATTGGCCCCATGAGTACTACTGAATGTGAACAGAGTCAAGAACAGAACCAGGAAAACTTGAGATTAAGTCCTACAGATGCTCATTCTAACAACTAAAGAAAGGTGGGAAATATACAGCCCTCTAGATGTTTTGGATTTTGTCTGTCAGAACCCCCAAAAAGCATTACCAGTGGTGTGGGATTAACAGAGTTATAGTCCAAAACTACAGAAAGGAGGGCCAAAGGTTCCCTCTGAGTTACTGAAAGTCCTAACTGTTTCTCGATGCTGCAGGCATCATTACTGTTCTGTTCCAAGTAGTGTATGCTACTAGGTTTGGCACACTATTGCCTGCAAACCTTAACCCATTTGTTCAGAAGAAAGCTCTGCTTATTTCACACAAACGTCCTTTGATTTGCTGTCCTACATGGTCTTCACATCAGATTAGTCCCACCAGTTCCCCGAAACACTTCTTACAAAACCAAATCAAGAATTAATTCTACAATGTTGGTCATACCTAAATGAGATTTATTGTTCTCATGTCATTTCTGACATGGATCTAAAAACCACTCTTTCCCTGTATATACAAGTGTGGGAATGTGCATGCAAATATATATGTACAAGCATATTTAATCCAGTTATGACATTTCCAGGTTTCTTGTCACTTCATTCTTTCATCCATACAATTTCTGCTTAACAATTTGTGCCAATTCCAGCCCTTCTAAATTGAAACTACTTTGGGGTCCACCTGAAAGAGAAAATGCACTGTTAATCCTTTATGTTTAATTCCAGTTTTAACCTTACATTTGGTTTTCTCTGTTTCAGCACAATTGCACAAAGGTTTACTTTCTACTTAAGTGCGTATATGACTTCAGCCTTAGTCTCTGGTTCTCATTCCCTAACTTCCTATTATTGTGCAAGAGAGTTTGGGAATTCGATTCCCCACTGTGCCTTCTTGACAGGGGAAGGACTCAGTGATTCAAAGGGTCTCTTCCAGCTCTGCAATTCTAAAATGATGGTGATGATGATGAAATTCTCCTACATCTTACTTTGTATCCATCCTGATTAAGTAGGACTTGAGATATGCCTTAGCATTCTCTGTGATATTATATGGGATCTTAAACTGTATTTCTGAAGGTACGTAGTAGGGTTTTGCGTAGTTTCCTAGGAACAGGGCGGCACAAGACATTGCAAGTTACGGCCCACTACTTAAACCCTCTAAGAAAACCCAATACTGCCCTGTTAGACTCAATTCTTAATCATTTTTTATTGGGCAGCAAGAATACTGCATAACAAAATATTAAATGACTGAAACTCAATCCATAAGAATATAAGCAATGGATACATTAAAAATTATGAAATTATCAGTACTCAGTCTACTCACTTGTCCAGTTTGTGATCAGATCTGTGCTACATGTACTATGAGTGTTACTTTATAAGTCACCATATAATTAGTGTCATTCAGCAAAACAAAACATGGTCCACATTTTACTGACCATCCCACCATTTTATCAATATAGTTCTTTGTAAGTGCAGAAAACAGGCACCTTAACACCTATGTCAACATATTCCATGTTCCCAACATGTCCTACAAAAGATTTGATGTTTTCTGCCCCAAATGCTCTTGATGTTGCCCATTAATGGGCAAAAATTATCCAATATAATTTATAAATTATACTGTGATGCTTCTGACATGAACAAAGATTTGTAGGCATATTCTTCTGAAAACTTTGACAGATTCACTCTCTGTACCTTTAAAGGACAGTTCTATTGGTATCCCATCTGCTCATGGTTTATTTCTTCTAAATATTTTCACAACAGCTTCACTTTACTTTCTAAAATTGCTGGCTCTTCATTATAAGATTTTTCTCCAAAGGAATCTATCATCCTTGAGTTGTTTCTGCATATTTCTTCAGTTTATTGTTTCCACTGTCTCTTTACTTTATCCTGGTCAGATACACTTTCTCTTTTCTTCTTCAAGCATTTATGTTTCATTTTCCCTCTAGGTCATTACATAAATTGGATGAGAGGGCGGACCACTAGGCACAGAAGAGCCTGGGAAAACTTACTGGGGCAATCTAGGAGTAGCAATACAAAAACTAACTTCTCCAAGCTCTGGGCACCAGTGATAGCACCAACAAACTAACCAAACTCACACCCATCACACAAGGGACCAGTGCAACAAGCCACAAAATATCCGCAGGTAACACATTCTGGTCCCTGTATCAGCCAGTTTTCCAGAATATGTATTTTTAATTGGAGGATTTGTTGTTGTTGTTAATTCATTTTAGTTAGCAGGGCATAAAGTATAAAAGCCAGCTGCAACATAGGAGAAACATGAAGAGAATAGTTAAAAGTCCCAGCTTCCACTCTTCTGTTCTCACAGTGACTGGTTCTTTGCATATAAAAATCACTGTACAAGTAGAAAAAAATAACTTTACAGTACTTACCTGTTGTGGAATTTCAGTTACAATGAGAATAAGAAGGATAAAGAAACTGCAGTCTCAACCATCTTGGGAGACTGAAATCCACCATGCTAGCCACCTAATTAGAAGTAGTGAAGAAATTTTATATGTCTGCTCATGTAAAAAAATCAGAGAAAAAACAGCAAAACAACAACAAAACAAAAGCACCAACCGGAAGCAAACAAACAGGAAGAGGGGGCAGGCCTTGCTCCAAGCCCTGGAAAAAGTGCCAATAAGTTATCAGCAACGCATAATTATGTCAGGCGGTGAAGCCTTGTTCCCACTGAAACCCAGTGTTAAGTTTGCATGAAACATGCCTCAAGTCCCATCTTGCTTTGCAGGTTCTTGAAACGATATCTTATTAGAGGGTTAGTCAGGATATCTTCTATCATAGTTGGACAGCAGATCATATGAATGGTCCACTTCTCTGTCAGGTCTCTTACCAGGTGGTACTTCAAGCTAATGTGTTTGGTGTGTACATTCATTTTCTCACTCTGTGGCAACCTGATGCAGCTCTGATTGTTTAACATTACTTGGACTGGCATATTTTCATCTATCCCAAAGTCCATTAGCAACTTCTCCAGCCACATCAATTCACTACATGCTTTTGTTGTGCCAGTCATAGAATCGTAGAATAACTGAGCTAGAAGGGGCCTCTAAGGCCATCGAGTCCAACCCCCTGCTTAATGCAGGAATGCAAATCAAAGCAGATCTGACAGACAGTTGCCTCCACTGTTGGAGCGCTCACCATATCTCAAGGTAACTGGTTTCATTGTTTTACTGCTCGAGTAGTTAAGAAGTTTTTCCCAATATTCAGCTGAAACCCGGCTACCTGTAGCTAGACCCCATTATTACATATCCTAGGGTGTTCAGGAACAGATCCTGCCCCTCCACTGTATGACTCCCTTTCAAGTATTTGAAAAGTGCTATCAGATCTCCTCTTAGTCTTTTCTCAAGGCGAAACCTGTCCAGTTCCCTCAGTCTTTCCTCATAGGGCTTGGTTTCCAGTCCCCTGATCATCCTGGATGCTCACCTCTGAACTTACTCGTTTGTTTTCGTCCTTCTTGCCGTGTGGTGTCCAGAACTAGACACAGCACTCGAGGCCTAGCCAGTGCTGAGTAGAGGGGAACTAGTACCTCACATGGTTTGGAGATTATACTTGTTAATGCATCCTAAAATCACATTTGCATTTTTTGCAGCCACATCACAGTTGGCTCATATTCAGCTTTTGAACTACAATAATTCTATGATCTTTCTCACTCTTAATATTACTGAGCCAAGTATCCCCCATCTTGTAAGTGTGCATTTGTTCCCCACCCACCCCGGCATAGAACTTTGCACTTAACCCTGTTAAATTTCATTCTTTTGTTTTGTCTTCCAAGATATTAGCTATTCCATCCAATGTAGTGTGTTATCTGCAAATTTGATATGTATTCCCTGCACTCCCTCGTCCAAGTCATTAATAAAAATGTTGAAGAGTACCAGGCCCAGGACTGAGCCTTGGGGTACCCCACTTGTTACCTTCTCCCAGTTTGAGAAGGAGCCAGTGATAAGAACTTTCTGAGTATGATTCTGTAACCAACTGTGTATTCCCCTGACACTTGTTCTATCCAGCACAAACCTCTTTAGCTTGCTAATCAGAATATCATGGGGCACTTTGTCAAAGGCTTTGCTGAAGTCAAGATATATTACACATATAGTACTCCCGCAGTCTACCAGGGAAGTTACCTGATCAAAAAATGAGATAAGATTAGTCTGGCAGGATTTGTTCTTGACAAATTAATGTTGGCTTCTAGTTATTACTGCATTGTATTCAAGGTGCTTACAGAGTGACTGCTTTATAATCTGCTCCAGAATTTTCCCAAGGATTGATGTTAGGCTGGCCGGTCTGTAGTTCCCTGGTTCCTCTTTTTTGCCCTTTTGATTAATTATGACTATGTAGAAGACAAAGCTACATCTTGTTTATGAGAAGCCCATGAAACAGAAACATCACCACACATAAATAGGAAACCACTGGTGGATTTATAATCTGTATTATCCTCTGCCCAATCTGCATCAGTGTTCACTATGAGCTTTGGGTTTCACTAGCTGGCAGTCTTAACTTAAAGTCCATGGTCTCTTTCAAATATCTAGCTCCCTTTTTAGAGTTGTCCAATCACTCTGTGCTGGTGAACTAACTTTTCTGCTCAGTATGCCTAGAGCGGTTTCTATATCTGGTCTGGTAGTGATTGTGAGGTACAAAAGCGTAAATATAGCTGTTCTGTATTTACTATTATTTGCTAGAGGTTCACTTTCCTCCTCGTTTTTAAGAAAACCTCTCTGCATGGTTGTTGTAACGCTATGAGCATCTTGAAAGCCTAATGTCTGCAAAAGCTCAACTAGCTTTTGTTTCTGATTTAACAAATATGACCTATCTGCCCCCTTTCAGTTTTAATGCCCAAATAATGTTACATCTCCAACTCTTTGATTTCATCCTCTTTATTAGTCTCTTTGTTTACCTATTCCCTTTGGGTAGCTATAAGTCATCCACATAGGCAAGGTGTGGATGTGGCCAGCCTCCAGCCCTAGAGCTGGTGACAGCTGGGTTCCCTGGCACAAAATCCATGGGCTCAACTTCAGGGTTTAAACATATGGACACTTCATTTACAGTTGTACTACAGCTTTGGAGAATCCCTGCAGCCTCAGAAGATGCAGGTTGAGGGGCACACACCAGTCCTTGAGCACAACCCCTTCCCTCAGTGGGATCCTGAGTTATCGTCACTGAGGGTCCCCACAGTTCAGGTCCAACAACATGAGACTTTGCCCAACTCAAAGAGGGTTTGTATTGTCCTTGATATAGACGCTAGTTGCCCAGCCCTGCCTTTCCACCTGGCCTGTCCAGAATGACGACTGGGAGGAGGTCCTTCCAGTGAAGGAACGCCACGCAGCCCTCCTGGCTCCGTTAGGCGGCAGCAGCAGCTCCTCCTCCAGGGCATCAACCCAGGCCCCTTTCTCCTCCTCCTTCTTCCTCCTCCTCTTCAGTTGACCAGCTGCTTCCCAAAGCCCTGTCTTCCCTCTCTTTGATCTGGCTCCTGGCTGCCTCGGGCAGGTGTTCTTTGTTAAGCTGCTGCACCATCCCCAGCTGTCTTCCCTCCCTCTTTGCTTGTGCCTGAGCCTTTTCCCCTGGCTGAGCTCTCTCAGCCATCCTAAAGGGGCCTGACGGCTCACCGTGAGCTTGCCGGCTTCCTGGCGTACTCACTCACTCCATCACACAAAAATACAGATGAAATGTCCATTTCTGCTTCTGGTATACAAGCACTGATGTGCATCACCTTGCTTGAAGCCTTGTTGCAGTAGCATCCTCTTCAGTTTCCCATTCCAGGCTCAAGCATCTTCCTTCAGTTCATACAAGCCTTTCTTTAGTTTACATACAAAATCAGGATATTTCTGGTTAATGAAGCAAGGTGGCTGTTCCATGTATCTGTCAATCAATTCTTTATTTACAGTCCTTAGACCTATCATACAGAGAAGTGGACAACTCAGATCCACACAATCTCTGCAATACGTACAACATCAAACATAGACATAAAACAAACAAGTATACAACAAGTATAAAACAAACAAGTATGTATAGTGTATAGTTCCTCTGCAATCTCTCCATGTAGGATTTCTCCACTTCTCCTTCTGCACCCTTTTTCACCTTGAAGACCCACTTGCACCCAATGGCTTGCCTGGTGAAAGTTTAGTCAGGGTCCAGGTTTTATTCTTGTGCAGTGCTTCTATCGCTTTTCTTGCAGCTCACCTCCATTTGGCAGCTTCAGCTGCTGGCATCTGTTCAGTTTCTTCCCAGGTGTGGGCTCATTCATGACCTGAGTGAGGCAACAACCTTGTGAGGCAGGTCAGGCAAGAAGACAGTACATATTTGTTGGGTCTCATGGCTTGCTCCTGAGCATCTTATGGCATCAGCGCCTCTTCCCATTTAACAGCATCAACATCTCCAATCTCCTTCTGTTGGTGTGCTGCTCTCATTCTGTGTATCAACATCTTCCAGCTTTGACTCATGTTGAGAAGGTACTGGCACTGCTGAATCTACAAGAGGCTTAACACAGTGGTCTTCTGTTGCAGAGATTTCTAAAGCCTCTTTTGTCAGCTTTCTTTTGCTCATGAACATGAACGACATGTCTTATGATGACAGCACCTGTCTTTAAGTTCAGTACTTTATAGCCATTGCTGCCAGAAGCCAGGGTGGATAAAAATCAATGATTTTTAAAAAAAATCAAATTGATTTGAAATATGATTTAAATAAAAAAAGATTTTAAGAAGGATTTTTCTGATTTAAATCATTTAAAAAACTGATATTTAAAATTTAAATCAAATCCATTCTGCCCAGGAGCATAGCCAAGCAAAACAGTTTATTCTGTCCTAGAGTCCAGTTTGTGCCTTTTCTGTTTGAACACATGCCAGGCTTCCAAAGGCTCTAATGTGTTCCACACTTGGCACTCTGCCATGCCATAATTCAAGTGGTGTTTTGTAGCGCCTTTGGTTGGCAATTTGTTCTGGAGATAAAACTGCAATCTTGACTGCATCACCCCAATATTTTTTTTGGCAACTCTGCATCTACAACTTGTCATCTTCAAAAAAGGTGATCAATATAATCAACAACATCTTAGAATCTTAGCTTTCTTTCCACTGCTCCATTCAGCTCAGGAGTATGTGTGACACTTCTTCTACACAAAATGCCTTGCTCCTTCAGGAAGGCTTTTGTATACTGCAAAAGGTATTCACCACCACTGTCAGTCTGAAATGCCTTGTGTTTTCTCTCAATCTTGTTGCTCACCCTGGCCATGTACTTCTTGAACATCTCATGTGTCTCACTCTTCTCCTTTGGCAGATAGGTGACACAGTACCTTGAAAAAACATCCGCAAATATTAAACTGTATCCATTGTGTCAGTGATGGCACACTGAATGGCCCACACAAGTCATTGTGTATTAGATCTAGCACCTTGATGCTCCTTCACTTAATCCTTAATCAGAATGATGATCTAACACCCTTTTCTGTGACAAAGCTTATACACCTGGCTGTGTTATTTGCATAATGTGGTTTACCTTGATACCTTTAGCAAAGTTGTGGTTCTGCAGCCAGAGGATCGCCTTTGAATCTCTGTGTGCAAAGAGACCGTGTCAGAGCTCCAGCCTGGTGTTCTCTCTCTGGGCTTGTGCTGTATTATCTTGCAGCTCATCTGAAAGACTCTGTTCATAGACACTATTAGATTTAAAAGCTTAAAAATACACTATCATATATATATAATAAAGTGTATTTATACATAGGGGACGCAAGGCAGCTGACAACAGATAAAACAACAGATTTAAAAACAGTATATAAATATAATATTTAAAAACAATTAAATATATATTAAGATAAAAATCAAGTTCAAAAACAATTTTAAAACATTTACAAATCTGCAAGTTAAGAAGCAGCGTTCCTGAGACAACTTACTGCTTAAAAGACTGCTTGAAGAGGAAGGTCTTTGCCTGATGACAGAAGGACAAGAGGGAAGGGACCAACCTGGCTTCACAGGGCAGTGCATTCAAGGTCCTCTCTTGTGTCCTCATCAAATGAGCTTGGGAAAGTGGTGAAACCGAGAGAAGGACCTCCCCAGAAGATCAAAAAGCCAAGAAGGCTCATATATGGTGATATGATCCTTCAAATAGCCTGGACCCAAACCATATAGGGCTTTAAAAGTAATAACCAGCACTCTGAATTGGGCCCGGAAACAAACTGGCAGCTGGAGATGCTGTTGTAAATGCTCCCTATAAACGGCACCAATCAGCAGAGTGGCTGCAGCATTTTGAACCAGCTGTTTCCCAGCACTCTTCAAAGGCAGCCCCACATAGAATGCATTGCAGTAATCCAAATGGGATGTAACTAAGGTAAGTGTCACTGTGGCCAGACTGAACATCTAAAATAACAGGCACAGCTTTAACTGTGCAAATGTACTCCTGACCACTGCTGAAACCTGTGCATCCAAGCTCAGGGTTGGGTCCAGGAGAACACCCAAGCTGTAGACCTGACTTTTCAGAAAGAAGTGTGACTCCATCAAGTACAGGCTGAATCCCTATCACCTGATTTACGTTGTGACTGACCAGAAGCCCTTCTGTCTTGTCTGGATTAAGTTTCAGTTTATTAGCCCTCATCCAGTCCATCACTCACAACTGACACTGGTCTCAGCACAGAACAGCTTCCTTAGAATCAGAAGGGAAGGAGAGATAGAGTGGAGAGTCATACTGATGGCACCAAACCCCCAAACTCCAGACAACCTCTCCCAGTAGTTTCATGAACAGCATGGGAGACAGGACCGAGTCCTGAGAGACACCACAGACCAATGGCCAGGATGTCAAACAGGATCCCCCCAACACTACCTTCTGAGGTTGGCCATCCAGAAAGGGTTGAAACCACTGCAAGACCTATCCCAAACAGGCACCCCTGAAAGATACCATGGCCAATGGTATCAAAAGCTACTGAGAGGTCCAGCAGAATCAACAGGGACACGCTGTGTCCAGTTCCAGGTATAGGTCATCCACCAAAGCAGCCATAGCTGTTTTTGTCCCCATTCCCAAATAATCATTTTTCTTTTCTAGGTAATCTCCACTTTCAATATGTATGGAAAAACCTTTGCCATCTAAGGCTAATACACTTAACGGGCTGCACTGCAAATCAGGAACATACAAAATATCAATCTTAAGTATTTCAGTTAGGCAGTTCACATTGTAAAATGCCAGTCCCTTCCCCGTCTATATTCATAGAGTCACCACTGGCAATTTGAATACTTTCACCAGCATTTGCATCTGTGGCTAGAACGAATTCCCATTTATGTGTGCTATGACTGTACATCCAGAATCAATAATCCATTCATTTAATTTCTGCTCAGAATTAAAAGCCCTGAATGTTCTGTTTAAAACTCTTGCTGGCTTTTCACTTTCTCTCTATTAAAATCAGATTTCACATGCTGCCTGTCATCCTGTTTCAGGAGTGGTACAGCTACCATTGGCTGAAAAATCTTTGAAGGCTTGGTAGTCCTTCCTCCCACAGTTCCAGCAGCAACATGGTTGTTTTTTTCTGCATGGAGGAAAACTTAGAAAATATCTCTACACAGGTCCCCATCCCCAAATGATGTTTCACACACAATTTGTTTTGCATGACTGAGAAAAAATGGTTTAGCTATATGGTTACATGACAACTGAGGCACTAAGTTTTACTAATACCATCACCATATTGCTTATGTCACATTAGAGCACTGGGAAAATTGGCTGTTTTATAAGCCTACTAGAGTACTGGTTTATTGCAGTTTATGCTGTTGCTACAGAAAAAAAAATAACAGAAGAAGCATCGATTGCTTCAATCACACTTTATTGAGCTTGATAACAATATGCATAAAAAAGTTCAACTCACAATTAGAAGCCTACAAGTAAATGCATTCCTGGTAAGTTAGTTTAATTGAGTGCAATAAACTACTCACCAATTACACCTTCCCATCCTGATAAAATGACTAAACCTTTCTCAAAGCTACATTTACCTCTATATTTTAAATTCAATTTTGTATTTTTATTTCCAGTGCTATACTGAGGTCTGTTTCTGTTTGAGTTTTAATGTTTTAACTACAATTTTATTTCATTTGTACTTTAGAGACACGATGTAGTAGTGATGGGAGATTTCAATTATCCTGATATCTGTTGTAAGGCAAGTTTCAAAAAAGTCAATTTTAACAAACTCAGGACAACGATAAGTAAGGTCCCATGGCAGGAGATCCTAACATGAAAAGGAGTCCAAGAAGAGTGGGAGTTTTTTAAAAGAATTTTAAAGGCACAACTACAAACAATTCCAATATATAAAAAAGGTGGGAGACTGCAAAAAAAAACAAAAAAAAAAAAAAAAACACACACACACACACAAAAACCCCCACCAGTTTGGCTTCACAAAAAATGCAGAGAGGGCCTGAAAACAAAAAAAGACACATATATGAAGTGGAAAGAAGGCCAGGCTGCAAAGGAAGAGTATAGACAAGTAGCGAGGAATTGCAGGAATGTCATTAGGAAGGCAAAAGCTGAGAATGAGCTAAGCTTATCTAGAGACGCTAAAAGCAACAAAAAAGCATTCTTCAGGTATGCGTGTAGCAAAAGACAAAGAAAAGAAACAGTGACAACAGACAACAAAGAACAGGCAGAAGTGCTCAATTCCTATTTTAGTTCAGTCTTTTCCCAAAGGACAGACTATTACCCTCCAGACAAATGTGAAGTGCAAGTGGATGGGTCAGGAGCAAAGCTGGAGATTGATAAACAAATAGTCAAGGAATACCTTATTACCTTGAACGAGTTCAAATCTCAAGAGCCGGATGAACCGCATTGAAGGAACTGGCTGAAGAACCCTCAGAACCACTGTCCATTATTTTCTTGAAATCATGGGAAATGGGTGAGGTGCCTGATGAGTAGAGGAAGGCAAATGTTGTGCCTATTTTCAAAAAGGACAAAAAGGAGGAACCTGGGAATTACAGACCAGTCAACCTGACATCAATCCCAGGGAATATTCTGGAACAGATTATAAAATGGTCCCTATGCAAGCACCTAGAAAACAATGCTATAATAACTAGAAGTCAACATGGATTTGTCAAGAAAAAATCCTGCCTGACTAATCTGATCTAATTTTTTGATCAGATAACCTCCCTGATAGACAGAGGGAATGCTGCAGACATCGTATATCTTGACTTCAGCAAAGCTTTGGACAAAGTGCCCCATGAAATTTTGATTAGCAAGCTAACTAGGTGTGGGCTGGATGGAACAAATGTCACATGGATACACAGTTGGCTACAGAATCATACTCATTGATTAATGGTTCCTTCTCAAACTGGGAGGAGGTAACAAGTGGGGTACCCCAAGGCTTGGGCCCAATGTTCTTAAACATTTTTATTAATGACCTGGATCGGGAGATGCAGGGACTGCTAATTAAACTTGCAGATGACACAATATTGGTTGGGATAGCTAACACCCTGGAAGACAGAAACAAAATTCAAAATGATCTAGATAGGCTTGAGCACTGGGCTGAAAACAACATAATTAAATTCAACAGGGGTAAGTGCAAAGTAGTGTACCTCGGAAAAAGAAACCAAACACACTGTTACAACATGGGGGATACCTGGCTCAGTAATACTACGAGTAAGAAGGATCTTGGAATCATAGTAGATTACAAGCTGAATATAAGCCAACAGTGTGCTGTGGCTACAACAAAGGCAAATTATATTTGAGGCCGCATTTATAGAAGTATAGTCTCCACATCCCGTGAGGTACTCATCCCCCTCTATTCAGCACTGGTAAACCGTCATCTTGAGCACTGTGTCCAGTTTCGGACACCACACTTCAAGAAGGACGTTGAGAAATTGGAATAAGTTCAGAGGAGGGCTTCCAGGATGATCAGGGGGCTAGAAACAAAGTCCTGTGAGGAAAGCCTGAAAGAACTGGGCATGTTTAGCCTTGAAAAGAAGATTGAGAGGAGATCTGATAGCACTTTTCGAATACTTGAAAGGCTGTCATACAGAGGAGCAGGACTTGTTCTCAATCAACCCAGAATGCAGGACATGCAACAATGGGCTAAAGTTATAGGAAATCAGATTTTGGTTGAATATCAGGAAAACTTCCAGTGACGTTTTCCTCGTGGGCCGTGCTTGTTTCCCCAAACCAAGGGCTAACACTACGTATCCCACAAGCTGACACCAATTTGTCGCTTGTGGGATACGTGCCCCGTTTATTATTCCCTCACAAAGGCGCACGTTGCGTTCTCTTTTCGCTGCCACCAGTGGATTACTTCAATCCACAATATAAAATGACGTATGTCAGAACACTTGTCTTGTGAACAGAAACAGAACTTATTTATTGAAGTGAAGCAGAATGAGTAATAACAAGTTTTTCAGATATTCAGTATACATAAGCAATTAATCAAGTTCCCTCAGCATATAATTCTTTTCACTTGCAATTCCATACCACCTTCTCTACCTATTTTTCTAACCAGCCCTATCTCTCTGAATGACTAATCCTATCTGACTAACCAGCCCTGACTCCTCCTTCTCCAGCCAAGCCTCATGTAGCTGCTGACTCCGCCTCTCCAGCCCTCTCATAGGTTCATGCAAATCAGCTCATGAATATGAGGGACATGGACTGTCACAACACTTCCTAACTTTCAAAGCAGTACGCCAATGGAACCAATTACCTAGAGAGGTGGTGAGTGCTCCAACACTGGAGGCATTCAAGAGGAATTCAGACAACCACCTGGCAGATCTGCTTTGATTTGTATTACTGCATTGAGCAGGGGGTGGGACTCAATAGCCTTATAGGCCCCTTCCAACTTCACTATTCTATGCACCTGTTTTGGCAATACTACTGCCAAGCAATGTTGCAGCAATCAAGTCAAATAATTGTGTTCTTTATGGCTGAACACTTTAGTAAGAGTAAATCTGGTGGATTTCTAGCACTGAAAGTCCTAGATCCCAATCAAGAATGAAACAGCACTCGTGATTGTATCAAAGTTTAATAAAACAGAGATTTAGGACAAAAAGAGCTTTTCTCCTCACTCTGCTGTAGTTGTGCAAACAGGCACAATTATGCCACCATACAAATTCTAACTCCTCTGTTGTTACTTAAAACATGGTATAGCTCTAGCATTCACAAGACATTCTAGTCTTCCTTCATGTTGTAAGAGTGTGATTTGAGTTCCTAGTCTCATTCTGTCTTAAAGAGTCATTGTATCCTTCCATGGAAAGCAGTAGGTCACCTATATGTAACTGCTGTCCATGCAAGAAAAATGCCTTGATCAGCAAGGCACAGGAGAAAATAAAAAATCCAAAAGTCTAAAGATGATCAGATTGCTAGACCAGCAACTAAAATGGTAACAAAGTCATAGGTAAGAACAAAAAATGCAGCCTTTTTATTAACTGCATGCAGTCAAGTCAATTCTGACTTATGGCAACCCTTCCCAAGGTTTACTAGATAAGGAATATACAGAAGTTGTTTACTATTCTCTTCTTCTGGGGGTGTCATGGAATTGTGCAGCTAGTAAGGGACATACCACTGATTTCAATGGGGGCTGAGTTCTGACCTTTCCCTTGGCACTAGACATGGCCCAAACATGGGACAATGCTGAAGAATAAAGACCATACAGCACAGGACTTCAGATGGTTGTTTTCTATCCTAATTTTTCCCTTGGACCATATCTGATGCTGTTCACAACAAATAGGAAGACCCTACTTACACTGTAGAGCCAAAAAAGGAATTATGCCCATAGTATAATGCTAACATGTATTTACAATTCTGTAGCTTCCAATCTTGATTCTCATGTGTGGCAGATCATTTTCAGAGCCTGGAAATGTTACATCCAGAATCATACATCCAGCAGAGTCACTATATAGATAGACCCACTGGGTTTCTAAGACGTGCGTTGCAGAATATAATTTTCCAAGTTCTTATCTTTTTCAGAAAATAGAAGCTGTTCCTATGGAGTAATAAATAATAATGGGGTGCCATCAAGTATATTTTGACTTATGGCAACCCTTTTCAGAATTTTTGAGGTAGAGAATACTGAGAAGTGGTTTACCATTCCCTTCTTCTGGAGGAACCCTGGAATTGTCTTCTTTCATAAGCAAGTGGATCTAAGCCTGGAGGCAAATGTGAATGAAAAATGTATGCCTCCCCATCATATACCATCAGAAGCTGTGTCGATTTTGAGAAGCATTACCACACACAATGTAATATTATTATTATTAGTTTTATTTATATGCTGCATTTCTCCCAACAAGGGACCCAAATATGGTAATCATGAAAGAGCAATAAATATACAGTACAAACGAGAAACAATGGAGTCCATGCCTCAAAAATGTTTCCACTCTAGTCCCAAGACCACCTTCTAGTCGGGGGTGACCAAGAGGAATATATTGTCAATTTATATTTAAGAGTCACCTCATACACTGATCTTGGAAGGGAAAACGTGGAGCCATGGTTGAGCCACAACGCTCTGCCTTGGTCTTTACCTACCTACCCCAGAGGGCTGTTGTGAGAATTAAAAAAGGGGGAGACAAGTTGGACGTGTGCTCTGAGCTCCGTGGTGGAACAGGATATGAATGCAGTTACTATTCGTTATAATAACGATCAGTGGAAGTGGAATCAATTCCAGCAGGACGCAGTCTGGGAGATTACTCTCGGACTAGGATTAGGGAAACTCGGATTCAAATTCCTGCTTGCACGACCCAGGCCCCAACAGCCTAACCTACCTCACAAGCCTGTCGTGAAGGGGAAACCGCCTACGCCATTTTGAGCTCCTCGGAGGAAAGGAATAAATGCACAAAATATAAAGACGTTCTTTTGGTCAGGATCGCGCATCGACGCTCACTTCCAGGTCATGACTACTCGCTGCACCCCCTTCTGCTGCACTATTTTTACACGAACTCAAGCAGCATCTGCAAATAATCTCAAACTGGCAAATTTTACATCCTCATCCCCTCCTCTAAATCTTTCCTGTAATTCTTTATAGTTTGGGATAAAACTCCATGATTTTGGAGTAATCGCGCATAAACTCCGGCAGCATACAATACCAAGGGCATGCCTTCGCCGAACGAACGAGCAAAACCCCCGCACGCCTATTCCCATCCCCCACCTCATTCCGTTGCAGACACCGCCGCCCCCCCCCCCCCCCAAGTACAGTAAAGCCAACCTTAGCATTACACAGAACCGCCCAGCTCTGCGCATGCGCCAAAAAGACATGCCTTTGCCGGGTTCCCGCCTGCCGCGGAGACCACGCCCTAACTCGGAAGCGCGGATCGCCGAGATCCCGCCCTCGGCTCCAGAGAAAAGTTTTCATTGGACCGAGCGCTTTTCGCTCGGCAAATCCTTCCCACTCTGATTGGCGAAAGGTCGCGTGAGGGAAGGGTGAGGCGGAGTTACAACGGCTATATAAGCTCAGCGAGTCCTCCATTGCTATTGTGACTCCGTTGCTATTTGTTCGTGCTGGTTGCGGATATTGTTTTATCTTCCTTTTTTACGCGATCCAGTCCCACCATGTCGAATCCCATCGTGTTCTTCGATGTCGCCGCCGATGGCGAGCCCGTGGGGCGCGTAAAGTTTGAGGTACGAGGGCGGGAACGATCGTGGGGGAAGGGAAGAGCCGGGTCTGAGGGTGGCTGCATAGCCGCCATTTCCTGCCAGGGAGGGATTGCGGGGCCATTTTGGGATCTCTCTCATTGTATGGAAGTGGCGGGAAGGGGATGGGAGAGAAACAGGAAGGCTGGGGAAGTCTCCTCACTGCAGCGCTTGAAGTGTTGCGCGCGCACCTGGGCGTGGGGGGGAGGGGGAAGGCGTTTGCGCCTCAGGGCGCGGGCGGGCGTCGCCGTCGTCTCCACATGGCCTCGGTAGTCTCCTCTGGGGAAGCGCGACCGCGGTTGCTTCCTTAATGCTGGTGGTGCTGGAGCCGCGGCCGCTTCTTTTGTCTTTTTGCAACCAGAGCAAGACCTGTGGCCCCGACAGGCGCGATTTTGTGTCTTGCCCGCGCCCCGCCCGCCCGCCTTCATTGCAGTGGAGAAGGGAGGGCAGTACGTGCGCGACGGGGAGAAATGGGCTGCCGCTCTTAAGTTGCACAGAAAGTGGAGATTTGTCTGAAGTAGGAATAATCTTAGGGGCTGGGCAGACTCCGCTTAGAATCGTCCTCTTCTTTCCCCTCCGACGGCAAGTAAAGGAGGAGTAAAGCGGTTTTCTGATGGATCGCTTTTCACAACTGGAAAGAGGTTCCCATACCGTCCATACGGGCCTGGCTGTAGGTGGAGGATTTAGGGTGGTTCCCTGAACCTTGCCACCGTTTTCAGAAATTGCTGCAGATACGTAACGCAGATTTTTAGTTTGTTTTCTTCCTATGTTTACACGGTCCTACAGGATCGCAGTAAGATTTGTTTAATCCGCTAAAACACGAAGTCCGAGGGTACAATTGGGTTTTTTGCCCTCCTGCTTTTTAGTTATTTAGTTACCATATTTATGCACGCCCAAGCCTCAGCTCAAGACAAGTGTTCACTTTTCTGCTTCTCGAAGTATCTAGAAATTAGGAACACGATCAGTTTGATGGTTATTTTCCTTGCTGTAGGTCTTTAGCAGCCTGTATAACCAGTTTACGTATCCTCGTGCAGGATTTCAAATGTGCTGAATGGTTGCACCAGAAAGTAGGCCATTGCTTCCAGTCCACTTTCAAAGATGGCATACTTGATTAAAAAGTTATTTAATATAAGATGTGAAGTATTTTTCATTGGAGTTGGAAATGAATCGGAATAGAGAAGGCTGTTGGAATTCCAGGAAGTGGCTGAAGCAAGTTGCCTGCTTTAATACAACTGGGTGGCCCCTTTGAGTCATTGGTGGATGGCTAAGGAAGCAGGGGTGTAATAGACAGGCACCAGATAGCGCTCCTGTAACTTAATTCATTTTGCTTGATTTCTGCTTGCCTTTTTGTAGTAGGTTGCTTACTTCCTTGTTCAAGGAACATATTTCCTAGAGCTTTTTCAAGAGTGTGGGCCTGATCCACAACCAACCTTTACTAGTCTTGTGTTCCTTAACTCTTATTTTAGCAATGTTCAGTTAGGCATTAATTTGTCCATTCAAAACTCATGGGGCATCTGGGCGAACTTTGGCAATAGGTGCCTTTCCAAACAGGAAAAATGGGTGATACTGACCATGTGCCAGTTAATGCAGAACAAATTGCTGCAGTATTCTCCCTATACTGCAGCAGTGCCTATGATATTTGCTCATGCTAAATGGGTAAAAATAATGTACCACAAAGTAGTTTAAGCTTGTCTAATGGAAAGGGGAGTATTCAGGCAGGGGTGTGCACAGTTATATTCTTAAACTTTGAATGACTTTGAATGAACTTTATTTTTTTATCCCACAGCTGTTTGCAGATAAAGTTCCAAAGACAGCAGGTTTGTAAACTTGAATTCCTTTATGTTTAAGCACTATAGCTTGAAATGATACTGACATCAAGTCTAAGCAAATGTTCTGACAAATGTCTGCCTGCCTCTGATTTCAGAGAACTTCCGTGCTTTGAGCACTGGGGAAAAAGGCTTTGGTTATAAGGGGTCCTGTTTCCACCGAATCATTCCTGGATTCATGTGCCAGGTACATACTTGTTTATTGAGCTGCTTCTTAAATAGTGTCATTGTTGATTTACCCATGCCTAAATATTATGTAATATAAATTAAAAGATCTCAATCAAGATTTCAGCTGTACATTATCTCATCTTACAGGGTGGTGACTTCACTCGCCATAACGGAACAGGGGGTAGATCAATTTATGGTGAGAAGTTTCCTGATGAGAACTTCCTCCTCACGCACACAGGCCCAGGAATCTTGTCTATGGCAAATGCTGGTCCTGATACAAATGGGTCTCAATTCTTCATCTGCACTGCCAAAACTGATTGGTAGGTACTTGACTTCAGATTTGACCGTGTTCACTTTTTGACACGGTTATTTTTTATTTTTGAGAAGCCTTTATGTCTCCAATCTCTGCTATTATCACCTAACTACCTTTTAACAGAACAGTTTGTGACCTTAACCTGAGAAAGCTTAGGAAAAATTGAAAACAAGGTGACAGGTGTTTTTATCAATATTTTCTTTAAAGCCTCATTCCTCCTTTGGCATTTCAAGGTAGGATCTTTCTCATGTAGTTGTTGCCTGCTTCATCTTGCCTGAAAGTCTTCTTAACAGTAACAGAGTACAGTGGTGCCTCGCTAGACGATTGCCTCGCAGGACGAGGAAATCGCTAGACGATGCCTTTTTGCGAGCGCTACTGCGCTTCGCAAAACGATGTTTCCCTTTCGCTAGACGATGAGGTTTCCCCATAGGAGTGCGCCGACTAGTGGTGAAAAGCTGTCAGTGCATTCCTATGGGGACCCTCACTCGCTAGACGATGTTTCCCTATGGGAAATTTCGCAAGACGACTGCGTTTTCCCTTGGAACGCATTGAAGCGATTTCAATGCATTCCAATGGGAAAACGTGCTTCGCTAGACGATGTTTTCGCTAGACAGCGATCCTCGTGGAACGGATTAACATCGTCTAGCGAGGCACCACTGTAGTACTTCTAAAGAAGCCTTGTGGAGTCACGAGCTAGATTAACAAACATACTCTGTTATGTCCTAATCTCCTGTGTTTCTAGGTTGGATGGGAAACATGTGGTCTTTGGCCATGTCATAGAGGGAATGAGTGTTGTGGAAGCAATGGAGCGCTTTGGATCAAAAAATGGCAAGACAAGCAAGAAGATCACCATCTCTGATTGTGGGCAGCTGTCATAAAATTCCTTTGTCTTAACAATCAATCATTCCTTCTGTAGCTGGGGTCAGTCCCCTGTAATCTTTGTGCTTCTGACTTACTGCTGCTTTTCTATTGGGTTTCAATTCCTCCTTCACAAGTCCAGCTGGACTGAAGACAACTTTGTTTGCAAAATGAAATAAAATGATTTAAACCACATACTAGTTTGTTGTTTTCTCTTGCCAGGGAGTGGTATATAGTCACATAGGTCCTGATCTCAAATGGTGGCTTAGGAACTAGGCAATGCCAGTCTTTATATGTGCAGTATTTAATTTCTAGCACAGTTAAAAATTCTGGAGGCCCTACATTATAACTTGGTCCTTGCTATTACCTTCAGGTTCCTCAAAAGTCAGTAGAGCTGAGAAATAATGGCATCAGTAAAGAAAGGAGGACTACCTCTAGATAGCTATTGAAAAAAGCTGCAGATGGTTGTTGGAGCACAAGAGTTTGGCTGTAGCTGTGTGATCACACAAATACTGTTTGTAAAGAGAAATGGATAAGAGACCAAAAAGTCAGAACAATGTTTCTGTCACTGTTGCAAAAGTTTTACCTTTTAAAGAGCAAGGGCAGGTAATAACTTCTGCTAAAAAAAAAATCTGCAAATGCTGGCTTTTGGCCTATAGTAGTTTTCATTAGGCTTGTGCCAAGTAAAAACTGGACCTCGCATGTACATCTGCTAGAACTTCCATTTGTTTTTCCCTCCATCATCTTATTGGTGCATAGGCCAATGAAGACAAGTATAGGTGGAAAGCTATTTGCTCTCTTGACCTTTTGAAAAGAAGCCCAAGAGCAGAGTGGATTAAGAGGCCATACAGGTGATAAAACTTTAGGAGAAGTGAAAACTTAATATACGGATTTAATTTTTTTAACAATGCTCATTGGACATAACTTCCATCAATTGATAGTAATTCTGCAGTTCTGCTTGAATAGAGAAACTAACTGTGCCTTTTAAAACTTGATAGGTGTGCCACATGGTTGTGCTAATTCTGAAACTAACCTCTATATACTTCAATGTTCTCAACAAAATCAGTATTTTATTTCCCCCAGTCCTGCAGTTGTCAAGTGCAGGCCAAACTCTTGAATCAACTTACTTGCTGTTGATTAGTTTTAGCTGAGGCAGCAACTGTAAAATATACAGCTGTCTTCAACCAGAGCTATTTTGAATGTAGTGCTCAGTTCTCTGAAATAATTCTGTAGCACACTGAAGTTCAGGTCTGCTCTGCTGAAAAAGATTTGCATTTTGATGTCCTGATGTGAAGTTCTTCATTGGCATTACCTCTGTTACTGATTTCTGACCAAGTCACTTGTGCGTCCCCATGCTTCCTTCCTTCACTGAAGATATCTAAGGATTTTTAAAGTGGACCTAGAAAAACAATTCTATTTGAGTTTGAGCAAATACTACTAAACTCATTTAGAGTTATAAACAAATTATAACCCCTAATGTGTGCTGGAAGCTGCTATATCTTTATCATGAAGTTGCTTCTGATTTACACAATCTTAGGCGCCATTCCAAATGTTATGTCCTCAGCCCTGCTCAGCTTTTGTACATTCAAGCCTGTGGCTTCCTTGAAAGCACCCATCACATTTGGTCTCTTTTTTTTTTAATGCTTTCCACCTTTCTCATTGTTTTTTCTGGAGAATCCTGCTTTTTCATGATGTGCCCAAAGTAGGACAGGCTCAGGACCCATTTGTTTTGTCTTTCTGGTAGTCCGGGACATCCACAAAGCTCTCCTTCAGCGTCATATTTCAAACATTTTTTCCTGTCAGCTTAACTGTCCAGCTTTCACATCCAGCTTTCATGGTGATCAGAAATACAAGAGAGTGATGACCTATGCAGTTTTAAAGCAGGCAATACGAGTGTGTTGGAAGCAGTCACATAATTGGCAGCTTTTGTTCTAGGGGGTGGTTTAAAAAGATTCTAAGCCATACTACAAAGGCACTTGAGAACAGCCTCAAGAGAACTGGATTTGTGTCTCGGGCATGTAACATCAATTTTTGTACTCTTGTCTAACATGTTTTGCACAATACATTAAGGGGTTGTGTTGAGCTTGAAGTGGGTTTTTCTTCATGAAACCTTGCAATTTGTATGATTTTACAGGGTCCAATAAAAGGGATCACCCACCCTTAAATCTTGGGGACCACACAGCCTTATTCTTTTTAAATCAGAGAGTCATTTCCAGATACAGTTGCTACTAGTTGCCTACTGCTACAGGCATTAAAAGTATGCATTATTGGTGGTTTTTTGCTTGAGAAGTTAGACATGGACACAACTATGGGAACTTGAGTATTTTTGTCGAGACCAATCCAACTGCACATGAGACCATTGGTTGATACCAGCTGTCCATAAGAGGATTGAGTTAATGTTTGCCTGCTTCTGAGATTTTCATCTTACCCATGTCAGTGCCCTGTAAAATTCAATTGAATTTTGTATTACTGCAACGCACCTGCAATTACATTAAAATATATATATATTAAGTTAGTCTAAGGTGTCACCACATTTTTGTCTTTATTTTATACTTGTGTACCTATAATGCTTGAACAGATTTAACACAGCACCTCTTCTGCAACTACAAGGTGTTAGTGGGTGATCAACACTGGCAAGACAGATCAGCCTGTTGATCATATACATGGAATTCTAGTGCATTATCCTGCTAGAGACAATTCTCTCAAAAAATGACAAAGCTTCAAATGTTCAGTCTTTCGTTACCGTGGCATTTGTAAGAAGAGTGTCTAGTACATGTGTGTGAAACCTGTTCTGAAGATATTGGGAGGAACCTGGCATCCCCAACTACAGTAAGCAGCAGTTAGGATGACAGTTCTAATTCTCCAGCATGGGGGTGGTTGGGAAGGATTTACAAGCCCTTTATCTTCTGTTTTAAGATGTTGGGTATTTTCCTTCAGATTGTAAAAATACTTTGTGATACTTTGTAAGGAGATGAGCAAAACTTACCTAATGCTATGCTGAAAACTACTATAACTAGTCTCTCTGGTGTTTGGCCAATTTTTAATCCGTGTTAAACCTATTCAACCAGGATATTATAAATCTAAATGCTTTAACTTCAATATCATAATTGGATTAGATAAATCAACATATTCCAACATTTTACATTGTGGTTTTCTATGAGCTTGCTTCCTTAATTTCCCTGTTGATCTGCCTTTGCTTTCCGGAGCAACTTGAATATCGGTTGTAAGATTTATATCTGATTTCTTTATTATGAACAGCAGCTTTTATTGCAAGGGGATTCCAAGCGTCCTCTTCAGAAGGGAGCTATTTTCCACAATATTAGCATTTGTTGGATAACAGTAGCTTCTGCAGGTTAAAAAGTGTCTAAATAACAAGGTGCACTGCAATGTCTGAAGCTTTTTGGGGGGGTACTGTTGCCATTACACAACATCAGAGATTTCTGTCCTGCCTGTTTAAGAGGGAGTGTTAGAGAGAAGGAAGACACTGCTGTGTTGATTACATCATCTGCTGATTCGGCTGCCCCAAGAACCAGCTTTGGATGATTTGCAGAAAAAATGCTGTTCTGTATACAGTGAAATCAAGGTTTCGTTTTGCTTTAGAGTCATGGGCTCTACAGCATATTGCTTGAATCTCACTCTAGGAACTGATGTTGCTAATAAACTATGCAGTCTTTCAACCTGCAGTGATTAGTGATCACTGAAGTTCATTATTGATTGATTGATCTGATTTGATTCATATCCTGCCCCATTAGTGGAAGCACTACTCGGGGTGGTTTATAAGTTAAAACATAAAAATCCCACAGACCTCATATAACTGCTTCTAGAGCAAGCAGGATGCCTGGGAAAATCATGGAATGCCTTAGAGAGCAACAGCAACCACTTCAGCTATGCCAAAGAATGTTAGATTTAAGAATAATAGTTGTTTCTCTTCTAATACTAAGTGTCTCCCTTTAAAACACATTTTCTGAAAGGTAACAGGTGGTATGATCTTACAAAAAGCACAGCATATAACCCTAAGGCTGTAAAGTACAAATACGTACAAAAAATGTATTCCAGAAAATGTAGAAAAGTACCCTAGCTGCAAATCTTGCTTTGGAAACCCTTACCTTATTCTATGAAAATTTTTAGAGCTCATGTAATTAACTTCTTCAGTCTCCTATTATCAATGCAATTATGGCAAACAAGCAATTTACCTGCTCTGTTTGATCTTCAGCTCAACAGCTGCAGCCAAAAACTTGGTATGTAAAATTGCATATTTTTCCACTATACACCTAAACAAGTTACAAACATTTCTGCTCATTCTCATTTATAGTTTGCAGCAGGAAATGAATGACGTATTTTTGGAAGAAAATGTTAAGATATTCTAGTCAATCTTTCTTTGTGTAAAACAACCTGGATTTAAAAATTCAAAGGAGCTATTTAACAATGGGTTAGCATAGAGTAAAAAATATTCAGTATTCTGGTTTTCATGCATTCATTGCCACTGACAATGGCAAGAAGCACATCCTTTAAATACCAAGTTCAATCCATGGCATTTTTTTCTCAAGCTGTGCTGCAGCTGGATAACCTTAAGACAGTTTGTCTCAAGCAAGCCTTGCTGTGTTCGGTGACTTCCATGCTGAGTGGGAAACATTGCCTCTATGTTGGAGTTGCTTTAAATCTAGAGATGGACAAAAATTGGCAAAATGGGGATTAGTCACAATTTGTGGTTTGCTTATCATCTCGTCCATTAAAATATTACCCCTCCCCGACAAATTGGTTTATCAGGCACCCAGAGACACTCACTGCCCCGTCCGCCTCCTTACCTTTTGCTGCCACTGTCGCTGTCTCCTCCGTTGTTGCTGCTGCCATCTTGAAAGGTAGACTGGCTGGCTCCCACAGGCCCGCTGCCTCAGCTGAGAGGCAGCCACAGACTGCATCTCAAAAAACATGTTTTATTATAAATCTTTTTAAAAATTAATTTATTTAAAAAAGTGTCACTCTGAGAAATGGAAAACACGAAAATGAAAAACACAAGTAGTACTAAAAACAGTCAAAGCAGTAATGCATAACAATCCATCTAAAAATCCCAGTCAGATAGGCAGCCAGTCACTCAGTGAAAGCTTGCCTAAAGAGAAAGGTCTGCCCGCTTGCAGAAGGACAGCAAAGATGGGGCTAGTCTGGTCTCCTGCAGGAGGGAGTTCCAAAGTCTGGGAGCAGCCACAGAGAGGGCCCTCTCCTGTATCTCCATCAGACACATCTGTGAAGGTGGTGGGACCAAAAGAAAGGACTCTCCTGATGATCGTAACACCCAAGCCAGCTCATAATGGGAGATACGGTCTTTGAGACAGCTTGGACCCAGGCCATTTAGGGCTTTACCAGCACTTTGAACTGTGCCCAATAACTGGTCAGGAGCCAGTAGAGCTGCTGTAACAGGGGTTATGTGATCTCTGTAACCAGCCCCAGTCAGCAATCTGGCTGCAGCGTTTGGACCCATTGAAGTTTCCTGACACTTTCCATCTACAAGATGGAAACTGTGTGTGTTACAGTAATCCAGCTGGGAAGTAACTAGGGTGTGTATCACAGTGGCCAGATCAGATATCTCAAGAAACAGAGGTAACTGGCTCACTAGTTTTAATTGTGCAAATGCACTTCTGTCTACCACCAAGACCTGAGCATCCAGGCTCAGGGATGAATCCAGGAGCACCTCCAAGCTGCGCACCTATTTTTTAAGTAGGAGTGTAATCCCATCCAATATAGACTGCATCCCTATTTCTTGATCTGCCTTTCGACTGACCAGGAGCACCACTGTCTTGTCTGGATTAAGTTTCCATCTATTCACCTGCATCCAGTCCATTGCTGATACCAGACACTGATTTAGAGTCAAAACAGCTTCCTCCGATTTAGGTGGCAAGGAGAGGTAGAGTTGAGTGTTATCCACATACTGATGACACCAAACCACAAAACTCTGGATAATCTCTCTCAGTGGTTTCATGTAGATGTTAAATAACACAGGAGACAACAGAGCCCTGACAGGTCAAGGGCCAGGGTGTTGGACATGAATCCCCCAGCACCACCTTCTGAGTTCTCTCCTTCAAGAAGGGCTGGAGCCACCGGACAGGAGGCGACACCAAACAGTAGGGAGGCGACGGGGTGGTGGGAAGGCGGTGGGGGCAGTGGGTGCCTCTCAAAACATTTTTTTTAATTTTGAGATGTATCCATGACTTGGAAGTCACTAAAACGTCTTTCATTTGTATCTGTCAGTGTCATCACGTTGGACAAACACAGATCCATGAAATTAGCGATGAATCAGTGATTTTCGGCTAATTTTCCTCCTTTTTTTTTTTTTTGCTTCCTGCTGATCTCTTGTTGCCTTCTCAGAACGAAGCTGTTGCAGATGCCATTCTGCCAGCTTTATCCCCGGCTGTGTCACCTCAGGGGCCTAGTACAACTGTGTCGGGCATTTTACAGAACGGAGCATGACTCAGGAACTGACTGGGGTGGGGCTAAATCGCCACCCTGCCATCTTCTTCCCCAGAGTAGAGTTTACCCGTTGGGGACTCTGCAGTGGCTCCAGCTGCCCACCCTGGGGTTCCCCGGCTCCAGCCACGCCCAACAGCGCCTGTCCTGCGGCATGGCCTCTTTCCCACCCACCGCTCGGCTCGCTCCTTTCCCGGTCTTGCGCCCGCCCTGCAAAGCTACTGCAATGCAACACAGAGGCTGCCGCCTCTCGCCGGCTGCCGCCTCGCCCCACCTCCCGAAGTCCTGCTCTGCAAGCCGCCCGCCTGGGCGCCGGCCATTCCGGCGGGGAGCGGGACTGGCGCGCCGGCGAGACCAGCTGCACATCTCGGGCAAAGGGCGGCGTCCGCAACGCAGAAGCCGACAGGTCAATCCCCAGCCCCGCGCAGAGTCGCTACAACCCTCACTCTTGGCATCAGCGGGAGCCGGCATCCCAGCATGACTCACTCATCCAGCCCCGTGGGCGGGCGACGCCGACAGCGTTGCAAGAGGCAGCCCAGCCCCATCCGCGGCAGTGGAAATCTACCGCGCCTTCCCGTCTCCGGTCGAGGGTTGTCCCCACCCGCCGTCGGCTTGTTCTCGTTTGCTTCGGAAACCCGTCGTTTCCCAGGCCAAAGAACGCCACCTAGTGCAGTTTGTTTGCTAGGAAGGAGATGCTGCTTCAGGTCGCAGTTGGAGATTTTTTTTTTCCCGCCTGAAAGGCTGGAGAGCTGCTGTCAGTCAGTAATACTGGTTAAGAAAGACTAATTATAAGTTAACTGACTCCTCAAACTCAGGGATCTTTTGGGGCTGCCACGTCTCTGAAGATGGCTCTTCCCTTAGAATGGACTCTAGGTCCTTTAGCCAATTCACTTGTCAAGTGCTTCCCTCAAGCCCTCTTGGTTGGTGACCTGCATTTCATAAATGGATAGTTGATGTACCATTTGTTTAGCCTCATCTCAATTGCTCAAATAAAGCTGGAGAATCTAGGTTCTCTTGGGTGCAGGAAAAATTTTTATTTGAGAATGTTCCAATATCAACATTAATTTTATTTCCAAACGTTGCAGGCTTTAGGCATGCTCCTGTCTTGGAAATCTGACGGCTGAGGGACACTAGCTGTTCACAGTGGTTTCATGTGGATGTGTTCACAGAAACACTTCAGAACCAAAAAGTGAGATATGCCTGAGGATTTCCCTTTAAACTAATTGTCTGGCATGGACAGAGACCTAAGACTGTAACAACAACAATATAGCTACAAGATCTCTTGAGAGAGATGAAGATTCAAGTGCCAGAGACTGGAAAAGAGAAAACTGGATGTAATCAAAATGCTCAGGAAGACAACTACGGTGGAACAGAGCAGGGAAAAAAATAGTTAAAAAGCAGAAACCCTGCCTGAACACTCCCTGAGCTGTCTCAAGGTTGCGGCTGGACTTTTATCTCTGCTGAGAGATGATAAGCAATTGGCTTTTCTTTTCTTTTTTTTCTCCTTATTTTCTTCTTTTCTTTTCTCTGTTTCAGATTATACTACCGGGCTATTGGAAGGAAGATGATGATTTATAAAGAGTTTTTGAACTAAATCATACTAAAAATTAAAGACTTTATAGAGGAAAGAACCTGAAACAATATGTAAATACATGTTTACTTCAGTATATTGTGTGCAAAAAGCAGGCAATAAGAGTGGGGAAGTCTTACCTTAGAAGCTTTGCTTCTAGCCTCACAAATACCCCACGAGGTTCAGCTCAGTCTTAATGAGCTGGGGGCTGTATTGCCTCATCACCATCTGTGGGGTGGGGGGGAGGGGGGAGAAGGGATGGGGGGAGAGGGAGAGGGAGGGAAGGTGAGAGGCAAGAAAGGAACGGGAAACTAAGGGAAGACTATGCATACAATCCGGCTTTAGATGGTTACACTATGAACACTTAACAGACAAGCATATAGATATGATGTGTATCAAAATAGGTCAGAAGAATAATAGTGATGTAATTTGTAAGCTTAAAGAGTAGAATGGTAGATAATCTCAATATAATTTCTTTCAACACAAGTGGGTTAGGAACACCAGCGAAGAGGTATAGAGTAATGAAAACAATACTTGGTTTGGCAGCCGATGTTATTTTGTTGCAAGAGAAAACAAGGGCAAGATATTATTAATCATTCATCTCTTGGAGACCAATATACTGCAAAGGGAACAAACAAATCAAGGGGAGTAGCTCTAATTTTTATGAGAGAGTCAAAATTTGTAGTAGCAGATCAGTTAAGGCAGGGGTCCCCAACCCCTGGTCCGCGACTCGGCAGTGGTCCGTGGCCTAGGCAGGACCAGGCCACAGACACAGATCTCCTGCTCCCCTCACGAGTGCGCTCCACCACTCCGTGCGTGCCGTGCGCATGCGTGTGAGTGGTCCCCCCGTGAGCGCCACCGCGCGCATGCGCGCAAGCACGCTCCACCCCCCTGCGGGTGCCCCACACACACACCAGCTGGTCCGCGGTTGGGAAAAGGTTGGGGACCACTAAGTTAAGGGATCCAGAGGGAAGATATATATTAGTAAGAGGGAAACTAGAAAATAAGCTATTGACTATTGGGTTACCAAATGCTGGTCAAGCAGTATTTATGGAAAAGTTATTAAGGAAAATAAAGCAGTTTGCATGGGGAGAAATTATACTGGGGGGAGAAAGAAATTGTATTTTAAATGGAAAGAGGGATACAACCTCAAAAAATAGAAAACTATCGGGATGGAATTAAAATTGGGAAATTATTGAAAAAAAGAAAATTTAATCAATGGATGGAGATATTTAAACCCTAAAGAAAGGGATTACACTTTTCTTTCAAAGAAATATACAACCTACTCAAGGATAGATCATAGAATTATATCAGAATCCTTAGCACCACTGTTAGATAAAATTGACTTTGCACCGATAACAACCTCAGACCATGCACCACTAAAAGTTTCATGGACTAATAATACTTTAAAAAATAAACCCGAGATTAGGTACTAGTATATGTGGAAATTCACAAATTATTGAAAAAATTAAAAAGGATATTAAGCTATTTTATGAACTAAATAAGAAGGAAGAGGTGAAATCAATAGTTATATGGGATACTCTTAAAGCATACAGTGGAACCTCTACTTACGAACTTAATCCGTTTTGGAACGGTGGCCGTAAGTTGAAACGTTCGTAAGTAGAAGCACCATTTCTCATAGGAATGCACTGAAAACCGATTAATCCGTTCCGGCCAAAGAAAAAAATACCAAAAAATAAAATAAAATTGAAAATAAACAGAGCAAGTCCCACGCTGGGACTGCAAAAAAACAAAAACAAAAAACAAACGAATCCAAAAATAAACATTGGAGCAAGTCCCACGCTGGGACTGCAAAAAAAAAAAAAAAAAAATCACCAAAAAACAAAACAACACAGAAACACACACCCCCCCCCAGCCCAAACCTACCCTCCAAAACCCACCCAGAACAACTTTTTTAAAAGGAAAAAGCAGCACCTTACCAGTCCAAAGCCTCTGCGGAGGCTTCCCCGGCTTCCAAAGCACCGGCACTAGACCGCTTCTCCTTCCTCCTCCTGCTGTGCGCCCCACCCAGGGCATTTGGCGGCGCTTACTCATGAGCAGACCCGTGCCTTCTGCGGCGCTTACTCGCAAGTAGACCCGCACCTTCGGCGGTCCTTGCTCGTGAGTAGACCCCCGGGAGCTCTCCGATGGCGGTGGGGAAGCCCTGGGAGGCCTCCGAAGGCACCGATCGCGGCGGCGCTGGAAGCCCGGGAAGCTGAGCCTCCCTTTTCCTAACCGTTGGGGCAAAAGAGCTACAAAGAAGCAGCCTCTTCGCCACCAACGGTTAGCAAATTTAAATTTCCCGCCCTTTTCCCCTGCCTTTTTCCATTCATACGTTGAAGCTCCGGCCGCAAATAGAAGCAAAATTTTGCGGCCGGAGCTGTTCGTAAGTTGAAATGTTCATAGGTAGGGACGTTCGTAAGTAGAGGTTCCACTGTATTTAAGGGGGAAATTCATCATGGAGGGATCTCGATTAAAAAGAAAGAGAGAGAAATTACAAATACAATTAGAAGATAAAATAAACAAATTGCAAGAAGAACATAAGAAATCAGGATCTAATAAAATACTGAGAGAAATGACAAAAGCTAGAGCAGAATTAGAAGCATTGGACATAAATAAAACTCAAATTGCAATGAACTATTTAAAGAGGAATTACTACGAATATGGAAATAAAAACTCCAAATTATTATCTAATGCCATAAAAAGGAAAGCTATTTAATTTTTTTTGTTAAAATAAGAACTAAAGACGAAAAAATAGTAACATCACTACAGCAAATTCTAACAACTTTTAGGGAATATTATAGAGAGCTATATGAGACAGAAATAGGACCAGAAACGGATATTCATGAATTTGTGAATTCTCTACCAAGTAATCCAATTAGTGAAGAACATAAAAACCAAATTAACTCACCAGTAACACTTAAAGAGATAAAAATAACTATAAAAAAACTTAAGAAGGTATAAAGACTTTGCCCAATTTAGGGTTTTCTAACAACTTTTAGGGACATGGTGGTGCTGCAGGTTAAACCGCAGAAGCCTCTGTGCTGCAAGGTCAGAAGACCAGCCGTCGTAAGATTGAATCCACATGATGGAGTGAGCTCCCGTTGCTTGTCCCAGCTCCTGCCAACCTAGCAGTTTGAAAGCATGTAAAAATGCGAGTAGATAAATAGGTACCACCTCGGTGGGAAGGTAATGGTGTTCCGTGTCTAGTCGCGCTGGCCACGTGACCATGGAAACTGTCTTCGGACAAACGCTGGCTCTATGGCTTGGAAACGGGGATGAGCACCGCCTCCTAGAGTCGGACACGACTGGACTAAATGTCAAGGGGAACCTTTACCTTTACAGATAGGGACTCTGAAAATAAAATTCTGTTAGAAATTACCTCAGGAGATGTATAGACCCAGTGGGCTAGATTAGAACCCAAGGCTCCGAGAGAGAGGGAGCGCTTGTGGGGGAAAAGTGGAAGCCGGGGTCAACACATATCCAAAGTAATAGGAACAAGCAGAGGCTTGAAACAGATCAAAAATTGTCTTGTGTCTGGAGGCAAAAAAGTGTCTCAGACCAAGGAACAGCGTGGGTGGCGGGGTGCCAGAACAAGTGTAGCCATCCTAAACTGCCGAGAGATACATCGTATCTCAGAAAGAAAAAGTATTTTAAACCGAGGCCTGACTATCTCTGCAGATTAAACCAGCTCTTATTCAAATAAACACATATACGTATGCCACCTAAAAGAAGCAAAAAGATAGTGATGGAAGTAATTGACCTTCAAGAGGCACATGAGTTACCTCAGGAAATGGAAGGAAATGGAGTTCCCCTAGATGTGGAGATGCATGAGGGAAAGAAAGTGATCCAATCGCCCAGGAGTTTGAAAAGTGGAAATTGGAACAAGAATTTAAATTGAGAGAGTTAGCTTTGAAAAATCAATTAGAATTGGAGAGAGAAAAAGCGAAAGCTAAGGAGCTAGAGCTCAAGGAATTACAACTGGCCAGACAAATGGAAATGGAATTAAGACAGAAAGAAATGGAGTTTCAACTACAAATGAAACAATTAGAATTAACATCTCAAAATAACAACAATAACAACAGTAATGATGAAGGAAATCTCCCAAAAATAGATTTAAAGAGATTTCCCCAGTATAGAAAAGGTGACTGCCCCGAGTCCTTCCTTATTTCCTTTGAACGCGCGTGCTGGGACTTTAAGGTGAAAGAGGGAGAGATGATGATAGTGCTAAGATCTCAAATAAGTGGAGAGTTAGCAGAGCTGTATTCACAAATGCTTTAGAAAAAGCCAGAGACTTTGAGGCTTACAGAAAAATGGTTTATTAGAGATATGGCATTAATGCAGAGCACCTGAGGCGAAAATTTCGTGCCCTGACCAAAAAGCATGAGGGTTCATATTCTCAAATGGGGGCAAAATTAGTTCAATATTTGGAGAAGTGGTTGGAGCGGGAGAATGTCACTTCATTAGATCAAATGAAAAACGTGATAGGGCTGGAGCAATTCTATTCTATTTTACCTGGTGATTTATGTTATTTAGTGAAAGACAAAAATCCTAGAAATGTAATGGAAGCAAGTGAAAATGCAGATTCAATAAGTGAAATAAGAAACCCCAGGTTTTCTGAGGTAAAAATAGGAGGGAAAGTGTGGGAAGACAGGAGGAGAGGGCCCCACATAGTAAGGAATACCTCAGAAATAACCAAGATACTGGAAGCCATTTTAAAGGCAAGTCCTCATCCCCAGAGCTGAGTCACTGGCAACATAATAGCTCTGAGGGAAAGGTTAGCAAAGTCCCGTATTTCAAACCCAGAGCCAACAAACTATGTTATGGGTGTGGGGAGAAAGGACACTTTTGGGCCCAGTGCCAGACTCAAAAGACAAGGGACTTTAACCAACAAAAAGGGGGAAATTCCAGTCAGCCAAAGAAGATATATTGTGTACAGCATAAGGGAGCTACCATGGAGGCAGTTGAAACTGTCGCCATAGCAACCCCAGTAACAGCGAGGGCAGAGAGCCAAGATCAAGAGCCTCCTTTAGCGAGGGTAGTCCAATGCTATTTGATAGAATGTAACCAAGAGCTTCTTCGTAGCTCCGGTGATATTATTTATGTGAATGATAATAAGTATCTTGCACTAAAAGACTCTTGCTCTCAAGTCACAGTGTGTCACCTGGACATAATCCCTAAGGAAAATATGGTAGAGAATGAAAATATTTCTATTAAAGGGATTGGAGCCGAAATAGTGGTATTGCCCATGGCTAAAATTCCCATAAAATATAAGGGGTGGACGGGAAGTTGGAAAGTGGCCATATCCGATCAAATTCCTGCCCCATGTTTAATAGGACTGGATCTATCTGAGCATGTGAAGAGTGTTTTTGTAACGACTTGCTCCCAGGGAGGGCAAAGTGAAGCCCCTGAGGAAAAATATGAAAATCCTCTTGAAATAAGAGAAAGGAGTGATACAGCTGAGTTAATTACCATGAGAAATCCTAATAATTTAACTTTCAGAAAAGAACAAAAAGAAGACCCTACCTTAAGCGAATGCTTTAGACAAGCTAAGGAAGGGCCCCTGACCCCTGAGAACCCTGAAAGATACAGACTAAAAGAAGACCTATTATATAGAGAGGTTTTAGTGAATCCTATGAGGGAAGGGGAAAGCGTACACAAACAACTAGTGGTTCCTTTCAAATATAGAGAGAAAATCATAGAAAAGGTGCACAAAGACATATTTGCAGCCCATCTAGGAATCGCACGGACTAAGCAAAGGATTGCTCAAAATTCCTATTGGCCTGGGATGGGGAAGCAGGTCAAGATATATTGTCAGAGCTGTGACACCTACCAAAGACAAGGGACTGGGAATGACAAGACCAAGGCTAAATTGTGCCCTTTGCCAGTCATCTCAACCCCATTTCAAAGAATAGGCCTAAATATAGTGGGACCCCTACCCAAAGTGACCACATGGGGGAATAGATTTATTCTATCAATAATCGATTATGCCACAAGATATCCAGAAGCTGTGCCATTGAGGAATATTGAAACTGAGACGGTGGCAAATGCGCTGATAAACTATATGTGTCGCATGGGCTTCGCTTCTGAGATAATCACTGACTTGGGGACCTCGTTTACATCCAAATTAATGAAAAGATTGTGGCAAGTCTGCGGGATTACTCACATCACGTCATCCCCTTATCATCCCCAGACCAATGGGCTATTTGAGAAATTTAATGGTACCCTAATGAGGATGATTAGATCATACACAGCTGAGAATCCAAATGATTGGGACTGTAAATTGCAACCATTATTATACGCATATAGATCTGTACCCCAGGAAAGCACAGGATTTAGCCCTTTTGAATTACTGTTTGGTAGGAAAGCTAGAGGACCCTTAGATATACTCCATCAAAACTGGGAGGAACATAGAGAGGAGGATCCTGAATCAGTTGTCCAATACATTGACGAACTGATGAACTCCTTACAACAGTCTCTAGAGCTAGCTGCCGAGAATTTAAAGAGCAATCAAGTAAAGCAAAAACAATGGTACGATAAAAGGGCCAGGGAAAGAGTATTCAATCCTGGAGATGAAGTGTTAATGTTAAGACCCATAAAAGGGAATAAACTTCAACTAGCCTGGTCGGGTCCATTTAGGGTGGTCGCTAAAATGAGTGACATAAACTATGTAATTAAGGAGGAGGGAGAGGAAGGCAGAAGGGTTGTACACATAAACATGATTAAACCATATTATAGAAAGAACAATTTTGTTTTGTATGCCATTAAAGAAACGCCTAATGAAAAACCAGAATTACGATATTGGGAAGGCAGAGGAGAAACTCAGTACAACTATGAGGATGTCAAAATCAGCCTTACTCTATCCCCAGAGCAGCAAGCCGAAGTAAGAGCCTTGCTACTAAAGTATAAGCACGTATTTTCTAATAAGCCTGGTGTTGCCAAGGGGGTGGTGCATAGAATAGACACCGGGGATGCACAACCCATAGCTGTCACGCCTTATAGGGTAACGGGGCCATATGTTGCCAAGGTTCGAGGGGAGCTAGATGAGATGCTGAAGGCAAAAATTATCATTCCTTCCTCTAGCCCTTGGGCAGCCCCAATAGTGCTAGTAGATAAGCCTGATGGAAGCATCCGCTTTTACATAGACTACAGAAAATTGAATCATGTCACTAAGGCAGATGCCTATCCAATGCCACGTTTAGATGACCTGATCAAAACCATAGGGAGATGTCAATATAATTCCAGTTTCAACCTGACTAAGGGGTTCTGGCAAGTGCCCCCTAGACCCCAAAGATCAGGAAAAAACCACTTTCTGTAGCCCCTTTGGATTGTTCGAATTCCGGGTCTTAAGTTTCGGATTAAGAAATGCACCAGCGACCTTTCAAAGACTCATGGACCAAACCTTACAGGGGCTTAGAGATTTCACAGTGGCATATATAGATGATATAGGGATTTATAGCCAGACCTGGGGAGAGCACATAATCCACCTTAAAACCATATTACAGAGATTACAGGAGGCTGGGTTAACAGCTAAAGCAAGTAAATGTCATCTGGGAAATTCAGAATTAAAATATTTAGGACATGTAGTAGGGGGAGGCATAATCAAACCCCTTGAATCCAAAATAGAGGCTATTAACAATTGGCCCAGGCCAACATCTAAGAAAAAAGTAAGAACTTTTCTAGGGTTAGCCGGCTACTATCGTCGCTTTGTGCCGAACTTCAGTGAGATAGCTGCCCCTTTGTCTGATCTAACCCACAAAAGGCAAGCAGATAAAATCCAATGGATTCAGAACGGATAGGTTTGATCTCCTTGCAGTCCAGGGGACTCACAAGAGTCTCCTCCAGCACCACAATTCAAAAGCATCAATTCTTCGGCGGTCAGCCTTCTTTATGGTCCAGCTCTCACTTCCATACATCGCTACTGGAAAAACTTTGACTATGTGGACCTTTGTCGGCAAGGTGATGTCTCTGCTTTTTAAGATGCTGTCTAGGTTTGTCATCGCTTTCCTCCCAAAAAGCAGGCATCTTTTAATTTTGTGGCTGCTGTCACCATCTGCAGTGATCATGGAGCCCAAGAAAGTAAAATCTGTCACTACCTCCATATCTTCCCCTTCTATTTGCCAGGAGGTGATGGGACCAGTGGCCATGATCTTAGTTTTTTTGATGTTGAGCTTCAGACCATTTTTTGCGCTCTCCTCTTTCACCTTCATTAAGAGGTTCTTTCATTCCTCCTCACTTTCTGCCATCAGAGTGGTATCATCTGCATATCGGAGGTTGTTGATATTTCTTCCGGCAATCTTAATTCTGGCTTGAGATTCATCCAGTCCAGCCTTTCGCATGATGTATTCTGCATATAAGTTAAATAAGCAGTGGGACAATATACAGCCTTGTCGTACTCCTTTCCCAATTTTGAACCAATCAGTTGTTCCATATCCAGTTCTAACTGTTGCTTCCTGTCCCACATATAGATTTCTCAGGAGATAGATAAGGTGGTCAGGCACTCCCATTTCTTTAAGAACTTGCCATAGTTTGTTGTGGTCCACACAGTCAAAGGCTTTTGCGTAGTCAATGAAGCAGAAGTAGATGTTTTTCTGGAACTCTCTGGCTTTCTCCATAATCCAGCGCATGTTAGCAATTTGGTCTCTAGTTCCTCTGCCCCTTCGAAATCCATCTTTTCCTTCTGGGAGTTCTCGTTCCACATACTGCTGAAGCCTACCTTGTAGGATTTTGAGCATAACCTTGCTAGCGTGTGAAATGAGTGCAATTGTACGGTAGTTGGAGCATTCTTTGGCACTGCCCTTCTTTGGGATTGGGATGTAGACTGATCTTTTCCAATCTTCTGGCTACTGCTGAGTTTTCCAAACTTGCTGGCATATTGAGTGTAGCACCTTAACAGCATCATCTTTTGATTTTAAATAGTTCAACTGGAATGCCATCACCTCCACTGGCCTTGTTGTTAGCAGTGCTTTCTAAGGCCCACTTGACTTCACTCTCCAGGATGTCTGGCTCAAGGTCAGCAACCACACTATCTGGGTTGTCCGGGACATCCAGATCTTTCTGGTATAATTCCTCTTATAATATCCAGTTCTAACCTAGACAACAACTTAAAAAGCAGAGACATCACCTTGCCGACAAATGTCCGCATTATGGAAGTGAGAGCTGGACCATAAAGAAGGCTGACCGCCAAAGAATTGATGCTTTTGAATTGTGGTGCTGGAGGAGACTCTTGAGAGTCCCCTGGACTGCAAGGAGAACAAACCTATCCATTCTGAAGGAAATCAACCCTGAATGCTCATTGGAAGGACAGATCCTGAAGCTGAGGCTCCAATACTTTGGCCATCTCATGAGAAGAGAAGACTCCCTGGAAAAGACCCTGATGTTGGGAAAGTGTGAAGGCAAGAGGAGAAGGGGACGACAGAGGACGCGATGGTTGGACAGTGTCATCGAAGCGACCAACATGAATTTGACCAAACTCCAGGAGGCAGTGGAAGACAGGAGGGCCTGGCGTGCTCTGGTCCATGGGGTCACGAAGAGTCGGACACAACTTCACGACTAAACAACTCTGCTTATATTCCTTTTGTACCCTAAAATGCTGTAAATATTGTATTTCTTCCCCCCCCCCCTCAGAGTATAGTTGTTCCAACTTCTTGATAGTTTTTGATGGGCCTTTTTCTGCACCTTTTTCTGCCCAGCAGTGTAGTGGTAAATTTAAAAGTTTAGGAAATTTTCATGAGAGTCCCTATGGACAGCACCCCCACCCCAACAGAGTAGAAAAATGCACAGTGCTGAATCAGTCTGTATCAACAAATAAGGAGCAAGTTTTTTTTGTAAAATGAATGGCTCTTTTGAACCACCCTGCAATACTTGCTTTTGAAAAAGTATAGCTACATCGAGAAAAAGGATAGCTTGCTGTGATACACTAATCTTAGAAAAATCAGTTTCTCTCTCAGTTAGTGTGTTGAGTGTTGCTATATTCAGAGGGAACAGGGAAGCTTGAAGGAGGCAGATGCTGTCATAATCCTTACTCCCCAGAAAGCCTCTGAGATTGCTGGCTCCACTACACTTTTGCCTTTTGATCAGAAGTGTACATGGTATTCCAAGCACAGCTGGTTAAAGTTTTGTATAAGTCGTCATTGGACTAGAAGTTCTAGTTTTTAATTTCTTTCCTAATGATTTCCCATTATGGACTCTGTTCTTTTCAGGCAGCTGCACATGGGTTGTTCAGCACAATTTCCTGCCTTCATTACTGTCTTCCTATTCTCTGATAGCAGAAAGTGTTCTCTTTACAGCCCCTGGCAACTGTGTTGGAGTATAATGGAAAAGGTAAGTCTCCTAGAAATGTCTATGACCAAATTCTACTGCTCATTTGCATGCTTCAACATGATTGGATTAAAAAAAAAGGCAGTGGCACACACAGAATTCAGCAGCTGAGTGGCTAATTTCTCACCAACAAGTAGGTCTTGTGGCAGGAGTAGAAACCATGTGACGCCTGAGATGTTATTGGATTACAGGTCCCATAGTCTCCTACTGGTGGCTGTGTTGGCCAGTGTTAATGCGAGTGGCAGTCGAGCAAAATCTGGGTTGCCATATATTAACATCTCTCTTTTGTTATGCCCTGTGTAAAATACCTGCCTAATGCTTAGATACAGTTGCCTCAATGTCACAATTGTTCATTTTGAGCTCAGGCCATCACTACAGCTTGTATTTCTTCCCCTCACTTACTTATTCTTCTTTTTCTCACTTTCCAGGGTGGAATAACTAGATAGTTAATTCACTGAGGACTAGCCTTGTATTAGAGGTAAGTGACTCAGTCACCATTCCCTTCTTTATAAAAATCAGAATGCTGCAGATATAATATTTGATTTTTGACCAAAGAAGAGAGTGGATCTGTTTTCCTGCATTAAATGAGAGCACTTCTTGAAATTGTTAAATATTAGGGTTAAGAGGCAAAATACGTTCAAGGATGATACTGTTAGCATGCTGATCATTATGTAGTGAAAGAGTTGCAATACACAGAACACAACTTTGTCAGACACAGTGGACACATCTGTCATTTTCATCCAATTTTCATACTGCAGAGACTTGATTTCAAATCCCCATTCAGTCATGAAACTCCCCGTGTGATTTTGGGCTGTGTAGACTCTGACCTATCTCCTAGAAAATTTTGTGAGGATAAAATGGCAGGAATCGGGTTGGAGATGTGCTGTGTATGTTTAAACCAAAGGAAGGAGAATATACTTGGTGCAGTTTTGAGGATCTTTTATTATTATTATTATTATTATTATTATTATTATTATTATTATTATTATTATTATTATTATATGCCACATTTCTCCCAACAAGGGACCCAAAGTGGCTCACAACATTAAAATTCACACAATTAAAAACACAATAAGTTAAATATTAAAAGACAAATTAAACAATATATGATTTAAAATTAAATTAAAAGATTAAAATATTAAAACATGGAAAAGATTAAAATTATCTGCTAAAATGGGATTCAGGGATTCAGTTGTAATTGTTAAAAGCCTGTGTGAAGAGATGGGTCTTTAGCTTTTTTCCATGTTAGTATGGGGGTGGGAGTAAGAGATAATGTATTATGTAAGGCTCAGAGATGCTGTTTCTTCTAAATAAGAATAATCTATCAACATGGTATCATACTCTTTTAGTCACCTTGATACAACAAAACCTTTCAGTATATGGAACAGCGCCACCTTGTGACCGACTCCAGAGCTCACTTTCCTCGTACCACTGTAAGGAGCCCTTTACTATGAGTTCTTTTCCTCTCATCACTGCTTTGCACACTGACTCAATGGCTCTGCAGAAGATGCTGTGTGGTAGTCTGCTGAAATCCTTTCTTTATCATGCTGGCTGTAAGACAGAATTCAGGATCGTCACTTGATATCACCAACGTGGAGGACAAAAGAGTATACTGACTTGCAAAAATACACTAAGGCGGAACAGAAGCAAGGCAGAAATGAATTTTATAATTTAAACTTAACTAATAAGCATCTCACTCTCATGGGAAAGATTGTGTGCCTGCTGAGTTTGTCCTAAGGTACTGCTGCTGATCATCCTCCATACAGTTCTTTACCTTTCAAGCAGACTTCAAATAGAGACTATTTTCAAAAGAAGGATTGTCCTCTAGCAGCTATTCACATGGGGGGAATATTCTCCCCAAAAGAGGCTTTATGGCCACCCTATTAGGATTGACATTTGTCCACTAAGAACCATAGAATAATTGAGTTGGGAGGGGCCTCTAAGGCCATCGAGTCCAACCTCCTGCTCAATGCAGGAATACAAATCAAAGCAGATCTGACAGATGGTTGTCCAATTTTATCTTCAATGCCTCTAGCACTGGAGTGCTCTCTACCTCCCAAGGTAATTGGTTCTACTGTCATACTATTTTAGCAGTTAAGATGATTTTCCTGATATTTGACCTAAAGCTGGCTTCATGAGCTTGAGCCCTTTGTTATATGTCCTGCAGTCTAGGATGGCTGAGAACAGATCTTGCTCCTCCTTTGTATGACTTTCAAGTATTTGAAAACTGCCATCATATTTCCCCTCAGTCTTCTTTTCTCAAGGCTAAACATGCCCAGTTGTTTCAGTCTTTCCTCATAGGGCTTGGTTTCCAGTCCCCTGATCATTATTGTTGCCCTTCTCTAAACTTGCTCCAATTTGTTGGCATCCTTCTTAAAGTGTGGTGTCCAGAACTGGAAAATGTAGTTAGATAAGGCCTAATCAATGTCGAATACAGGGGAACTATTACCTCAAGGAATTTGGAGACTATACTTCTGTTAATGTAAAACAGCACTTGCCTTTTTTTGCAGCCACATCACACTGTTGGCTCATATTCAGCTTGTGATCTACAACAATTCCAAGATCGTTCCCGCTTGTAATATTGCTGAATCAAGTCTCCCCCATCTTGTAACTGTGCATTGGGTTTTCCCCCAGGTGTAGAACTTTGCACTTATCCCTGTTAAATTTCATTCTGTTGTTTTCAGTCCAGTGCTCAAGCATGCCAAGATCTTTTTGAATTTTGTTCCTACTTTTCAAGGTATTAACTATTCCACCCCATATTGTGTCATTTGCAAATCTGACAAATATTCCCTGCATTCCCTCATACAAATATTCCCTGCATTCCCTCATTGAAGAGCACCGGGCCCAGACTGAGCCTTGTGGTATCCCGCTTGTTACCTCCTCCCAATTTGAGAAGGAGCCACTGATAAACACTCTCTGAGTACAATTCTGTAGCCAGTTGTGCATCCACCTGACAGTTGTTCTATCCAACCCACACCTAGTTAGCTTGCTTATCAGAATATCATGGGCACTTTGTCAAAGGCTTTGCTGAAGTCAAGAAAGGACTTAGCCTGCTCCTGTCTCTCAGACAGAGACTTGATCTGTCCTAGTAGTCAATAGGTAGTTATTCTGTACCATGGAGACATAAAATGGGATTTAGCAGTTACAGTCAACCCTCGACTTACGAACTTAATCCGTTCCGGAAGGACATTCTTAAGTCGAAAAGTTCGTAAGTCGAATCAGCATTTCCCATAGGAATGCACTGAAAACCAATTAATCTGTTCTGGCTGTTTTTGGTTCTTAGGTCGAGGGGCGGTTTGTAAGTCGAAGCATTAGTTCCCATAGGAACTAATGCAAAGCCGGTTAATCCGTTCCTACCACTAGGGGCAGAATTTTTTCTTTTTTCCCCTTTTAACCTAAGATGACTTAGGTTTTTAAAAAAAGGAAAGAAAAGAGGGAGGGAAGGAGGGAACAGACACCTTTTCAACAGAACACCTTGAAAGTTCAAATTTCGCGCTTTCCCCGCCTCCCGCGCGTTTTTTTTCTGGTTCGTAACTCGAAGCAAAGTTCGCAAGTCGAGGCTATATTTTTCTATCAGAGCGGTTCATAAGTCGAAATGTTTGTAACTAGGGCCGTTCGTAAGTCGAGGGTTGACTGTACTAACTACTGCGCTCAAACTGCTGCTGGAAGGGACCAGTACAAAACTGGAAGCTGGGAGTTAGCTTTTGTGACAAGATCCTTCAGCAGCCACACATTAAGGAAGAAATTCAATAGGTACACACTTTCTGGTTGCTGTTTTTCACTATGGAAACTGCTGAATTTCCTCATCATCCCACTTATGAGAGAGGAGATGCCATAGCGTTATGCTTATTATTGAAATGTCCAATAATTTTAGCCTATTCATATCTTAAGCTCTTCTTCAGGATGTGAAAAAAGTCTACAGAAGTTTCAGTAGAAAGACTCTCCTGGTGATGGGACAGAAAATTTCAAACAGAAATTCCGCACACAGTTTTCCTGACATGTCTCTTTGCCATATATGTGTGTGTTATATTTTGGTGTTTCTACATTTCTTTATCATTCACCTGTTAAAAACACAATGCTAGATGTCAGAGAAGAAACAGAAATGAAACATTACTGGTCAGTACCTTAGACCTTCCTGTTTCCCTTTTCCTGGGCCAGCCTGTTACTCCTGAGTGAATAGGATACTGTCATGTTTGCAGTTCTAATAAGATTCAACTGCAAGTCATTCAGTACAGGGCCAACCCAAGATGTTTTCCTGTTGGAGGCAAACTGAGTTAGTGCCCCCACTTGTTGCATGTACAAAATGTGGCAAATGAATTGTTCTTCAACACTAATGACAGGCAGTGCCTTCCACTGCACCAGGAGGCAGCATGTGAGCTGAGGGAGAGTAAAACAGGCCATGAGGAACTTACTACTCTCCAGCAACGCCTTGCTTCCATTTCCCAGCATCTGCCCCATAAGGCAAGTGCTAGTTTGGGAGAATATTTCCTGAAGATGTGGGATATCGATGAAAACAATATAGTGGTATTTCAAGCAATTTAGCAAAAGAAATGTGTTTGTAAAGAATGTAGATTTACTCCTACCTGACATATATTTTCGTGGTTAAAGAATCCCTTTAGGAGTCCTAGAACCCACCAACAATTTTCCAGTTTATTTGAAGGGAAGAGCTCCAGGACTCCACCTTTTAGAATAGGTGTAGACATGATGGTTTACAAAAGCAAAACTTATGTTGTAGGCAGAACTTAAGTCATATCATAATCCAAAAAAACAGGAGCGTATAGCCTTAAAAGGCACAATCAAAAGACATAGAGTATATCTCTGTGGTTCAGGCATCTGGCTGCAAGGCCATAGGTTGAAAGTTCAATTCCCCACTGTGCCTCCTTGACAGGAGCTGAACTTGATGGTCCATAGGATCTCTTCTAGCTCTGCAGTTCTATGATGATGATGATCTCTAAAATACATCATTAAAAAGTAAAAAGCATTATAGCTCTGAGCAGTCATTAGCATTTAATCATATTACTGCACACACATGAAAAATATTCTACGTGCTCAGCCAGCCAGAATCTATATTACTTTTATTAAAGCCTTATCCACCAAAAGTTTCACAATTTGCATCCATAATGCTCCACGTGCTATTGGTTTTCCTTTGGAAATCATCCAATTAGATATGACGTACGTTCTGCCTTCAATTTTAAGTTTTGCTTTTGGATTATTTCTTATTTACAACTTTTCATAGTTGTATGAATTTTATGGCAATCATACTTGCAGCTTTTCACAAGTTATAATAATGGATTTCTGTTTAAATTTGTGCCTATAGTTTTTCTCATAATTGTAATAATGTTTTTAAAACATTTTGATCTGTTACTTTTTAAATTTCTTTTTATGCATAGAGGCAGTGTAGATGAATAAAGCTTTTAGAAATAGGCAAGCTGGTGTTGCCTGGAACCATTCCAACAAGGAAAATACTTATACCTTGATACCCAGATTTTCATGCTGTTTTCGTACTGAAATCAGTCGTTTCAGGGATAAATGTCAGCTGTGATGAACACAGCCTTCTGATGCCTCCTAAAGGTCCAAAATGGAATATACTCTGGTTTCTTTTCAGACTGAATAAATATTTTATTCATTTATTTATTTATTTAATTTCAAATATTTTTAACCTGCCTTTCTCCTTAAAAAGAACTCAAGATGGCTTACATCTTCCATAAAGGTCTGTAGGACTCTTAGGGAGGTGTTCAAGCATCAGACTTTCTGAATTGACAGAGGGACTCCCAGAAAGGAGAAATATGGTGTTTTTTTAAAAATCCAAAATGCCATATTTAATTATGGAAACTGTAGACCAGGAAATGCTCCTCACCAAGATGGCTGATAATATGCCTCATTTTTTACCTTGACATTGCTTTCCAACTCTGGGTTCTTTGGGTTAAATTTTACATTTTAGGACTACAACTCCCAGATTCCTCCTCCTATGCTGACAGGGAGATTCTGAAAGCTTTGTTGTTGTTGTTGTTGTTGTTATGTGCCTTTGAATCGGAACTGACTTACGGAGACCTTAATAGAGCTTTCAAGGCAACTGAGATATTTCAGGAGTGTTTTTACTAGTTCCACTCCCCAAGTGAGTTTCCATGGCCAAGTGGGGACTTGAACCCTGGTCTCCACAATCCTAGTCCATCACTCTATCTACTACACTACACGGGATAGGTTTCTGGAAGCTTTAGCCCCTAGAAAATACCATTTCTCAAGCTAGACTCTTGACTCCTATCGTACCTCTTTGAGAGAAGAGCAGCAACTAATCCAGTAAAAGCCTCTGTTTCTGTCCTTGTGCACTTTACTGGTAAATGGCAGTTTGAAAATGGCCGGCTGCTCTCTCTCTCTCCGGTGCTCAGAGATAAATCCATGGAGTGGAGATGAGAGACGTACAGCTCCAATCCTCACCTTTCTCCTCCTCTAGAAACAGGCCCTTCACAGAAAAGGTCACAGCCCTGCCAATCACCAGGCTATTTTGGGCCCAGCCGGGAAGGGAAGTTATTTTTTGCCAGAAGGCCTCCACCAGAAAGGAATGGGGGCTCCCTGATCCTCGTCAATGGCTGGCTGCTCTTGTCCATCTTCTGCGAGGAGGAAAGCCGTTGGTCGTGAGGGCGAAAGAGGGCTGGGGGTAGGACAGGGGACAGCAGCAGTCTAAAGAGGCTGTGAGCACAACCTTTCCGGGTGTGGATCGTTTACGGCCAGGTTTAAGGTTGCCCTCCTCTGCTTCTCAAGACACGGTTTCTCCTGTCTTACCAGAGCAATGCCAACCCACCGGCTTGTGATTGTCCGGCATGGTGAAAGCACCTGGAACCAGGAGAACCGTTTCTGCGGCTGGTTTGATGCCGAGTTGAGTGAGAAGGGGAAGGAAGAAGCCCAGCGTGGAGCCTTGGCTGTCAAAGAGGCGGGCTATGAGTTTGACATCTGCTACACCTCGGTCTTGAAAAGGGCCATCCGCACCCTCTGGTACATCATGGATGGTATAGACCAGATGTGGCTGCCCGTGATCCGCACCTGGCGCCTCAATGAGCGCCACTATGGGGGGCTGACAGGCCTCAACAAGGCAGAGACGGCCGCCAAGCATGGGGAGGAGCAGGTCAAGATCTGGAGGCGCTCCTATGACATCCCACCACCCCCCATGGATGAAAAGCACCCTTACTATCAAATCATCAGCAAGGTCAGTACTAGCACCAACTTGGCCGAGAAACAGTTGCCTGGTGTGGAATTCTGGATTGTGCAGGTCATGTGCTATAATGGTTAGATCAGGACTGCAAGGACCAGGGTGACTGTCAAGATAAAATGGAGGGTGCCCTCACCTCCTTACAATAAAGGCAGGTTGTAAATAGATCGAGGTGAACAGATTTATGTTAATGGCAAGGCTGTTGATAGGACAATATTTGCAAGGATAGGCTGAGTGCTGCCAAGAAATATTTTCATGTGTAAAAAGCCTCTACTGATTCTCCTTTTTAACGGCTAGCATGAGATGTGATCCTAATGAAGAGTGAGGTAGAATAGGTGGTACTGGGCTAAATAGACCAAACATCTGACACAAACTAAGGCAGCTTCTTATATTTTCCTATGGATACTGTATACATTCTTTATGTAAAATAATGCATTCTATAGAATTCTTCCAATGTTTCTTATGCACAGTAAGTGATAATAAATGGAGGCACGGAATGAATACAAATGTTATACTGCATACTGTAAATGGTATACTGTAAATGGTAGCTTGAACATGTGACAGAGTGCACTCTGTCATAAATCCATCAGATCTTGTGTCCCTTCAATACCTGAAGATTGACATAAATTTAGACCTTTAGAAGTGATGAACCTTCAGCTTTTCAGGTGTTTTGGACTACAAAACTCAAATTATGTAACCATTGACCATGCTAGGGAAAGTTAACGGGAATTGTAGGCTAAGAGATGTGGAAGACTAAAACTTCCCCAATCCTGTTTAAGGCATCCATGTTTTTCAGTACCAGTCTGAAATTTGGAGCATATGATCTCTCTCATTTCTCTCCCAATAATTTATAATATATTGTCTGCCATTATCAGACAATTACTAATAGACACATAACTTTGGATATTTATTCTCCTTTTCTTTTCTTGTCTTCCTTCTCCTGTACTCATTGTTGTTGGCCCCAGTGGTTAACCCCCAAAATCAGAAGGTAGGCTTCAAGCTCCTAAGCCTTCACCTCTCCTGTTTTCTCCCTCCCCACCCTGCATCAACTCAATTCAGATTTATAGAGACCCTTTTCAGGGTTTTCTTAGTAGACAGTTCTCAGAAGTGGTTTGCCATTCCCTTATTCTGGGGGTATCCTGGGACTGTGCAGCTTGCCCAAAGCCACACAGGCTGGCTCTTCTGGGATGCACAGGGGGAATTTAACTCCCAACCTCTGGTTCTTAAGCTAGATACTTAACTCACTGAGTTATCAATCCAGCTTCACCTCTTTTTCTAGGCCTCACTTTTCTCCTCTTTTTTTCTTTCTACCATCCAGGCTCGGCGCTATGCTGCTTTGAAGCCTGGAGAGCTGCCTTCTTGTGAGAGCTTGAAGGACACAATTGCCCGTGCCTTGCCCTTCTGGAATGAAGATATTGCACCTCAGATCAAAGCTGGAAAGAGAGTCTTGATTGCTGCCCATGGCAACAGCCTTCGGGGAATTGTCAAGCACTTGGAAGGTAAGAGCCATTTTGTGCATATTCATCATTTTCTTGTACTTTCTCATTTAATCTTATTTCAAGGTTAGAGAGATGGAAAGCCAACAAGACAGACTGGCCCAATAAGTAGACAGACTGTGTTATTTATCTTGGACTCCAGGTACTGGGGGATTGGGGGAAGGATGTTGTAGCAGGATGTTATAGGGTGCCAAACAGCTTGTCCTCCAAGTTAGCTTGCTGCCTTACGTGCACTGGAAAATACTGTCTGAAATCCATTGGTAAGTCACAACTAAAGTAGGCCCATTGAACCAGTGGAACTTAAGGAGGAATTAACTACTGATTCAGTGGTCCAACTCTAGTTATGGTTTAACTATTGGATTTTAACCACTGCCTCATTACCAATGTAGAAAGAAGACTGAATTCCTAGTTTGGCTCCCATATGTTCAATTGGATTTTGGGTGCTATTTTGTCCTCTTCTTCAGGAAGCACCAATTATTTAGTTTGTTTGGTTTCTAATCACCTAAATGAAGTAGTCTGTAACCACAGCACTGGAAGGACAGAGGCTGATGCAGAGTTCAGAATAACTTTAATTTCTTTTAAAAAATTAGAGCTCTTATTTTTCCTAAAAACAAAACAACTATAATAAAAAGTGGTATTGTAAGTATGTAGGAAGTGCCTGTGAAATATGACAAACTGATAAAAGGTTATATGGCTTAGAACCTTATCTCGCCTTCTCAAATCTAAGGGACATTTTTCTCATGCATACAACATTGGGCACTGAGGACTAGAAAACAGATGAGAGAAGTTTGTATGCTTGGTGTCATGTATAGGCAATTCTTCCCTGACGTTTCTGATCTAGGCTACAGTATAAAGTTAATGTACTAGAAGAAAATAGCCTTTTCCAGCTTGATACTTCTGGTATATGTTGGAATACAATTATGATATCCTGACCTGTGCACCTGGAGGGCACCATGTTGGAGGAGACACCCTAGAATGCTAAGCACATAGGAGGCTAATCTTATACCAAGCCAGATAACTGAACAATCAGTTTCAACATTGTCTGTCCCAGTGCCTGACCGTGTGCTCTCTAGGATTCCAGTCTTTCCCATCCCTAGCGTGAAAAACCTTCTGCAGGCATGTCATTACAAGAGCTGGCACAAGAGATTTTACTGCTTGAGGCAGACCAAAGTGGTGTTCTCCCCGCCTGCACTATATGTGCAGATGTCAACTGGAAGAAGTAGAGCCTTCTACTAAATGGCACACCTTGATTGTTTAATGGTTGCAATACAGGCTATGTGGCACAGAGGGGGATATACAGCAGAGGAAAATGACAGAAGGGCTCAGGAAGAACAGGTGAGGGACTGCTGCTGCCCTGCATCACGCATCTAAGCTCACTGCCTCATTCTACCTACTATTAGGGCCAGGCTGACTATTGCAGAGCTATAACTTCTCCCCTTTCCAGTTCTTTCAGCTCCACAAACTGACTTAGAATGGTGATGCCTGCAGAGCATTCCTAAGGCCAGGGTACCAGCAAAGACGGCTGTGTCCTGGCCATCATGAAGAACTGTATCACTTACAGGTGACCTTTAGCTGGGCCAAGTGCCAGTCCTGTGGCTTCCCAGTTATGTATGCACCCAGTCTCCTTCCTGATTGAACCCTTATGATTTCTGTCTGCCTTTTTAAAAAAAATCTATACTTTCTTCAGTGCTTTCTGTAGGAAACGTTGCTGAGGACTATAGGATGTCTTTGTTAGCCCATACAGAAACAAAAAGTAGCCATGTTAGACATTTTAAAAAATCAGAATCCATATTAATATAATAACTTTGTTAGGTCAATCAGAAGGGGACAGAAATGTGTGCAGATTTTTAAAATCTCAAGATCCCTTTATTGGGCAAGATATTACATAATGCAGGGCTTTTGAGAGGGAAGGATAATAGGAGCAGATTTGTCTGTCTGATACCCTGAGACGGAATAGGTTCAGAAAGGTTTCTAGACATTCAAATTAAATGTCTTCATTACTGGATTGGGGAACAATTCCCAGAAGCCCCAGCCATGTCCAAAGGAAAGGGAAAATGGTGTGATGCTTTTAGGTTTCATCTGGAGTAATCCTTAGAACAAAAAGACAGGAAATTTTAATGCTGATTCTTGAAATTATGCAAAGTTCATTTTCACTGGCGAGAAAGTGATGGCTCCACACACATAATGAGTTTTCAGCAGCAGCAGGGTGTGGGATGCTCCTGATCAAACCTCTGCAACTGATAAAAGAGCTGAGTGTTCTTTTACATGTAAGCTGCTGAAGGTTGTGTTGCTATTTCCAGTCTGGAGTCATATTACAAGACTTAAGGTGGAGGAGGTCTTGTTCCCAGGCTTGTCTACTGCCATCTTGGTTTCAGGTCCCGCTAGTAGTCTTGATGTCCAACATTTCCACCCCAAGATTCTGTTTCTCTGACCTCTGTGAATGTGCCCCATCCCAAAGGTCACAGAATTCCAAAAAGGCATTCCCTCACAACTCAAGATAAAGAGAAGGCAGCAAATGTCAGAGGTCAGACAAATTGTCTCCTGCTCTCTTGCAGCTTCCATTATGCCCTCTTCTGGTAGCTACTGTGACTACCTCTCTGGGACATCACAATTTCCAGAGACTGGAATATTCTTTTCATGGTCTCTTCACAGTGTATAGCTTGCAGTGAAAGGAACACATCTGGCTCATTTTGAATATTGCATTGAATGCTATTCACTAGACGGAGGCAGAACTCTAGAAATAGGTAGACATCGTTTGGGAGATCACCACAGGTTACACAGAAGGGATCAGCATATTCCAGAAGGATGGTTTGTTCATGGGTAAACAACTTGCCCCCAGCTGGAATGTGAAATTTCATTGTACACAAGCAGATGCAATGTGTTGTACCGACAAGTGCTATGTACATGAATTATGCTAACATAGCACTATGTCGCTCACCCACCCACTGTGGAAACATTCCTGCAGACATCCTTAGCTGTGTTAGTCTTTTGTAGCAAAGATGACAAAAGAAACTGATAAGACCATTAGCCTGATTTAGATATAATGTTGTGATTTAGCACAAAGCGGACAAGATGCAAGCTACATATACTCCCCACCCCCACCTATTTTGTAGCCATGACTGCTCCTGGTTTGCAGCTGCTGAAAATTAGCAGTGACTAGAACAGAGTAAAAAAACATCTTCCCTTCTTGAAGCAAAGGAGACCTCTGCTCTGCTGGCTAACAAAGAGGACTGTATGTTGCAGGAGGGCACCTTGGAGTTGCCATAATTGTCTCTGAATGTCAGTGACGGCAAAATGAATGACCGCCACCAGATTTCAACAAAAATATAGGTCTGCATGGGTTACAGAAGATGCACAGTTCTTTAGCACAATTAGATGCTTCCAACCTTTACTTGGGGTGCTCCAACCTTCTCTTTTGATGTGAATATGAAAGATGAAATAGATGAAGGATTTGTAAGGAGATGCACATAGTCCGTTTCTCCTCCAATCTGCTCTGATCCAGTTTTAGGTGTGTGTAGCTGGGATTATGGGAGGAAGCTTTCCCACCATATCCTCCACATGACATTCCTTGCAGCCTCCTGATAATGCTGCACAAAGGGGTGAATTGTGGTGGAGGGAAGGATCATTTACAATCTGGTGGGGACATCTTCCATAGGTGAAGTTCTTCTGCCGATAAGAAGCAAATCCTGGATCTAACTCAATAACATAAGAGGGTCATGGAATTAAGTCAGTGGGGACACACCTCCTCTAATAATAATTGTGTGCCATTGTTGATTCCAATTTATGGTAATCCGTCTCAGGCTTTTCTAGGTATCGAGTATTCAGAAGTGGTTTCTTCTGGGGGTATTCTGGGACTATGCTGCTTGCCTAAGGCCACACAGACTGGATATTCTCCCAGGAGGCACAGTGGGAAACCAAACTCCAGGTCCCTGGCTCTGTAGCCAGGTGTTCCAGTTCACTGAGCAAGGCACTACCTACAACAACCATCATAATATTTTAACCACAACCCATTTGAATTGTTTCTCCTCCACTGCAAGGCCTTCTGTTGTTGTTAGGGGCCATCAAGTCACACCTGACTTATGGCAACCCCATGAATGAGCAATCTCCAAAAAGCCCTGTCCTCAACAGCCCTGCTTGCAAACTGAAGCCTGTGGTTCCTTTAGGGAGTCAATCCATCTCATATTTGGTCTTCCCCTTTTCCTGCTGCCTTCTGGTCAAGGCTTAATTTTATGCCAGAGCTCTGCTTCAAATTTATTTACTTTTTTGAACTGCATCCCCTCACCAGCAGGACCAGATGCCATACTGGAAATTATAGTCCCAAAAATTTAGGACTTCAGTTTAGTTTAGAACTTCAGGATCTATTTTATATTGTATTGCAAGATCTATCGATAGTTTAAAAATGTGCAAGCTGGTAATAGCTGTGAACCTATTTACATATTTGGTTTTGAGAGCAAGCCAAGGGACGTACTGCCACTGGGCTCTGTCTGACTCATCCCCTCCACTGTCCCCTTCCCAGGGATGTCTGATGCAGCCATCATGGAACTGAACCTCCCAACTGGAATTCCCATTGTGTATGAGTTGGATGACAACCTGAAACCTACAAAGCCCATGCAGTTCCTGGGTGATGAAGAGACCGTGAGGAAGGCCATGGAGGCTGTGGCAGCCCAGGGCAAAGTCAAAAAGTGAGAGGAAGAGGAAATGGGCATTGACAAAATAAAACATTTGAAAAACCCACTTTTGTGCATGGAATCTGTCCATTTAGGAGTTCTGTCTTGTACGAATAGAATGGGAAACTATTGGGTTTGGAAATGGATCTGTATTATTTAACAAATGCTCTATTAACTATGATTGCTTCTATGCTGGAGGCTTTTGGTGCTGGTGACACATTGTTTTTCCATCATCAACAGGAAGCATAATCAGCAGTTCTGCAAAAGCAGTAACATAAGCACTGTATTATCCAGCAATTCTAATTCTTCATGGGCAAGATCCTCATCTAATGTTTACTTACAAGTAACTCCTGTTTGACAAAAATCCTGTACAGCTTTAAATTTTCTTTCTGTGTGAAATTCTGCTCCCTTTCATGTTCTGTGTGGCCGGGAGAATTGTGATGAATTGCTCCTTAATTCTGTTTCCTCTTGGAGAAGAGGCTTCAGTGTGTCTTTTTTCACAGCAGGGAACAGGTGGACAAATGAAAAGAAAATTTGTTGCATTGAAAGGAGCAATGCAAACCCGGAAAGGCTCTAGTAGTGGCTTGTTCATCTACGTGTACATGTACAGGTTCATACTCTATTCACATATTGTATGACTACTAAGCGGTAAAATTAAATTATGTGAAAGCAGCTCCATCTCACCATACAGTGTTTGCGTGCACTCAGGGAAATATTCAAAGGGCCTTGCAGAGCTTTGGCAGTTCAGAAGATGGAAAACTTAATTGAGAGTGACTGCCAGCTTGGGGAAATTTTACTTTGCCACTTTCATTTTCCTGTCTTTAAATTAGCTGACAATAATGTTTTCCTTACCTGTGTGTTTATTGTAAATAAGAGTGCCAGAATCTGAACACATTAGATATTCTGAGCCACTGGCACAAATGTTGTGTTGACAGACATCTCTGGAAAGTTTATATGGAAATGAATAATCCTCCGTTTACAAAGACAGTGTGGGTGGTGTTTGTTCTGTTGATTATAAGAACATACTATATATACACTGTGGGATAAGGAATAAGAATGTGCCTCAGTAAGTGTAAGGATTGACTTCACACGTTAAAAACACTGGCCTTATCTCACTTTTCTTATTAAAGCAAGCATGTTGAACTGTCCCCAGTGAAGCAGATGATTCTAGTATTTGGGTGCACTTTTGTAAATTATGATCAGAGGGACCTTCTAATCACCAAGATGCCTGACTAAAGGATGGGACATTATTTTTAAGATAAGTTCTCACATTTAAGGAATAGTTTGCTGTCCTTTCTCATAGCTCATTATTCAAAGAGTAGCTTCTTATGGTATTCATTCACAGCAAGTATTTTTGGGGAGGTACACATTAAAAACAGAAAAACATGACCACCCCCAGCAACATTTTAGCAAAAAGGGAAAGCATTACTACTTACACTAAAAGCAATGTTAACAGGTATTGCATTTCTTTCCCCTTCCCCCCAAGCAGTGGTGTTGATAAGTTACCCAAAAAGTGTCATTAAATGCAATGTATTCCATTCAACTTCAAAAAAGGTAAAGTTATACATACTGCTATCAGAGTACCACGAGACATTTTCCCAGAAGACAAGTTGGAATATTTTCCCCAGTTCCACACTGGACTCTACACAGTGACTACACTTGAATGCCAAATCAGAATTTGCTTCCATTTGCCTCAAAGCCTGCATTGCATTTAAATCCATAATCGATGCTTGCACAGGGGCTATAGAACATTTCAGGAGTTCACTGTTCACACTGGACACGTTGTGATTGGCGTTCCAGCCCACAGCCTCCTTTCTTTCCTTCCTCTCATCTTGCCCCTGGTTTTCCTTTTATGGTTTCTTGTAAAGCAGCTTAGTTTTCAATCACACACATTCCATGGCATTGTCTTTCATTTCATCTTGCTTGCTTCTTTTTCTGTTCCCTGTGCAGAGGTGATCCAGTGAAACACCTAACCCCTCCCAATGTTCTCTCCTCTCACTGATTGTTCTCTGATTTTTTAAATTTTTATTTTATTTTCTCTGAGTTTAGCTCTGGGTCACCTTTGCACATATACTTTTTTTTGTAAAAAAAAAAAAGGAACTTTCGTATCAACAGCCAGGATGGGCATTGTCCTCCCTATCTCTAAAGGCAACAGACCCGGTTAACGGGTGTAAGACGGGCTGTGTCATAGCCACAGCTCTTCAAAGAGGAGGGTGGTGTCCAGAACTGGACACAATACTCAAGGTGAAGCCTAACCAGTGCTGAATAGAGGGGGACTAGCACCTTGCGGGGTTTGGAAACTATACTTCTATTGATGCAGCCTAAAATAGCATTTGCCTTTTTTGTAGCCACATCACACTGTTGGTATAGTTTCCAAATCCTGTGAGATGCTAGTTCCCCTCAATTTGGCACCGGCTGGCTCCTGCCAACCTAGCAGTTTGAAAGCATGTAAATGCGAGTAGATAAATAAGTACCACCTCGGTGGGAAGGTAATGCCGTTCCGTGTCTAGTCGCGCTGGCCACATGACCACAGAAACTGTCTACGGACAAAACGCTGGCTCTACGGCTTGGAGACGGGGATGAGCACCGCGCCCTAGAGTCGGACACGACTGGACTAAACGTCAAGGGGAACCTTTACCTTTACCTAGGCCTCACCTGGAGTACTGTGTCCAGTTCTGGACACCACACTTCAAGAAGGATGCTGACAAATTGGAACAAGTTCAGAGGGGGGCAACAAGGATGATCAGGGGGCTGGAAACCAAGCCTTATGAGGAAAGACTAAAAGAATTGGGCATGTTTAGCCTTGAGAAAAGAAGACAAGAGGGGTGGTATGATAGCACTTTTCAAATACTTGAAAGGCTGTCATACAGAGGAGGGGCAGAACCTGTTCTCGATCATTACAGAGTGCAGGACACGCAACAATGGACTCAACTTACAGGAAGCCAGATTTCAATTGAATATCAGGAAAACTTCCTAACTGTTAGAGTAGTAAGACAGTGGAACCAGTTACCTCGAGGGGTGGGGAGTGCTCCAACACTGGAGGCATTCAAGAGAAACTTAGACAACCACCTGGCAGATATCTTTTGATTTGTATTCCTGGATCGAGCAGGGGGTTGGACTTGATGGCCTTATAGGCCCTTTCCAACTTCACTATTCTATGCTTCTATGATATTTTCAGTGTCCAAACTTTTGGAGAAACTGACAGAAGCACAATCACCATCCCCTTCTTTTCTCTTACTCTTGTCTCTTTTTAACATCATATAACTTACTTGTTACAACAGCTCTATGAGCTGCCAGTCTGTTCCTGGACACAATTCAAAATGTTGTTTTTGACTTATAAAGCCCTAAATTACTTGGGTCCGAGTTATTTGAAAGACGCATTTCCATTTATAAGGCAGCTCGAGTTTTAAAAAGTATAAGGGGAAACCCTTCTCTCTCTTCCACCACCCTCACAGGTACATTTGGTGAGGACACAGGAAAGGTCTTTTTCTGTCAGTGCCCCCAAGCTATGGAGCTCAGTCTGGACCCCTCTTTGCTGTTCTTCCACAGGCAGGCAAAGACTTTTCCCTTCAAACAGGCTTTCTCTTAGCGAAGATTTGGGATGCTGTTTTTGCTTTGTTTCCCCATCCCCTTTCACTTTTTATTTTATTTTATTTTATTATTATTATTATTTGCATTGTAAGCTGTCCTAGACCCTCTTTAGGAGAAAGGCAGGATATAAATATTTTAAATAAATAATAATGAATGATGTGTATGACCTACCCAAGGCATTATTTCTTATGGGAAAGATGGGCTAGAAAATGTAACTCTTCCTCATCCTCATATTAGACAGAGACCATACAAGGTTAATATACCTGGGGAGGGGAGAGGAGGGGGTAGTGTACATCTCATCTGTCACCACAGTGACCAGCTAACTTACCTTCCCGTGCTTCTCGGAAGGTGTATTACCAGTCAACAGAAGCAGTGAGTTGTAGTAGTATAAAGCCAGTGGAGTGGGGGGTTTGGAAAAGAAGTATCACCTTTAAATTGATCCAAATGAATACACTCCACTGTTTATTGTGGGGGAGGTATATGAAAATAATAGAGATGAAAGGTAGCAAAGGAAGACAGTAGCTATACTGTACTGAAAAAGTAGCAAGCACTGTAGTTGCTCCCTTGGAACACTCACAGTGTGGGGTCATTAGGTTCCTTCTAATGGGAGAGACATTCCAAGCTAAGGATTTCAAGGGCTCAGAGGTGGAGCTTGGCAGGCTGGTTGGCCATTGGGTTGAATGTGACCAGGGTATGACTTAGCATTAAAAACTAAAGCAAGGGTGGAAATTGGGCAGCTCAAGGATGTTTTCATGCAAACTTGAGCCCCTATTACCCTCCACCCATTTTGCACATGTGTGCACAGAGAGAGAGAGAGAGAGACTGTGCCTTCAGGAAGTGCAATCCTCCTCAAAACCAAGGAGATCCCCATCTCGTTTTAGCCCCAAACCCTGCTTTAAAAACAAAACAGAAGTGACTCTTTCCATTTTGATAGGCGGGTCTGGTTGAGCTCACATGCTGCACTCCAAATTGTCCACCTCACAGTAAAGAGACCTACTCCATGTTTATTAGGTTTTGCCAAGGGAAGAGGGCTTCTGCCAGTTACGTACGGTCTGGTGAAGCAGGAAAGCAGTCCTTTGCCCCTACTGTGCTGGAGATGTTAATCACAAGACAATCACCTTCTAACCACCTCATCAGGTCGCATTTATCAACCTACCTCCTGGAAGCCCAGGTAAACGTTGTGGGTCTCTGTAGAGGCCAGCTATAGAGAAATGGAAGTTGAAAGGTGGCACATTGTCAGATTTCCATTTTGTTTGTGTCTGACACGGTTATTCATTCTGCATTCATTTATTCTACATTAGCCTGTCTTCCTCTGATTTAAAAGCCAAGACAGTCATTTTTGTTTTGGTGAAAGATATAGTAGGAAAACATAATTTGTAATTGACAGTTCAAGATGCACTTCACTTAGCTGAAGTGTGAATAAATGTGCTGTGAATTGAGTTAAAAAGAGAGAAGGCAGCAATATAAGGGGGAAATGGGGTTGAATAGCACAGTAGAGAACAACATGTTATACTTTTAAGCACCACCCCAAAAAGGCAAGAAAAGGGGAAGTCATTCACCAGAAGAGAGGGATAAAAAATTGGGAATAGTTGATGGGCATGACTTTATATTTCTTCCTTCACCTGCCAGTCACCAATGTAATATTCATTTATTTTTTCATTTGTGATTTTTAAAACTGCATTTATATCCCTTTTCCAAAGAGCTCCAGATGGTGTACTTGTTTTACCCAGTGTCCATGTTAACCTCACAACAACACTGTGATCAGGCTCAAAAAAGTGACTGGCCAAAGGCACCCTGAATCTTTATCTCCCTAGTCCAGCGCCCCACCCACTGTGCTATACTCTTTTCCTCACTGCATTGCACTCTTATTTCGTTTTTCACTCATCATCTCCTGCTTTGACTTCCTTGCACATACTAAGTATTGTGTTTACCAACTAACTCCATTTATGCCAAACTCTCCCACAATCAGAATAAAATATGTAAATGAATCCAGGGGAGTTGGTGCTTTAATTTGTTTTGGCCTAGGGTCACTCTTGGGCACTTCTTGTTGTTTCTGAATGTACCAAGCTGTTGGGACTTTATTAAGCACACATTACTGGCATCATTACTGGCATCATTCTCAAAGTGCCAATTTGGTACTACAGATTGTGGAGGGAGAAAGACACGTGGAGCCCTGTGTGTGTTCTCTGCCTGTGATGATTCTGCGCAGAAAGGAGTCATTACATCACATGTTGCTAGCAAATTGGCAAGAATTTCATCTCTATAATAGCAGGTAACCTTAGGCATCAGCTGTTGAAAAGGAGGTCCTATCTAGTATGGTTTGTAAAACCATATTATGTAATTTTTGTCATAATACTGGCCACCACAGAGATGATCCACCGACCATTAAGCCACACTTCCTTTGCTTGTCCTGGTGTGGGTGCTTGCCAGGAGGGTTGAGTGTGCTAGTGAGTGGGAAAAGCTTTCTGTGAGACCTCTCTCCAATACTACTGTGCCTGCTTGCTCCTTAGCAACAGACCAAAACTTTCAGGTTGTTGCTTGTGACCGCAAACTAACCCTGCAAAGCAGGAATGAAAAAAAAAAACTGACAAAAGTACTCAAAATGTCTGAGTTCAAGGCAGCTTTGTTTGTTATCGCCAACCCCTTGGTCTTTCTGAATAACTACACAGATGTATTTTTTTTATTATTTTTATTGAAAGTATTTTAAAAATACATGTTCAGAAGTAAGTTTAGAGCGTCTAAAAGAATCAAAATGTTGTGAAGCAGTTCCATGGGGGGGGGGGGAACTCATTCAGAGATTTAGGCAGTTAAGAGTAAGAGTCACAGTTAAGAGTAAGAGCTATCTAGACCTATACTTCAAACATAAAAAAGATGTAACATGCTTTGAGTACATACACAGAGTTGAACAGAGTGACAGGCATAGACTTCATTTTTCTGAAAGATAAAGCTAAGCAAGCATAGTCTTGCAGAAGCTAGCTAGGCATAAGATTAAGCTGCTTGAGTGATCCATTCGTCTGCTTCCCCTTATATCTCATTAACCTCTCTGTGGATGTTTCAACCCTTTGAACCAATCAGATTGTGATTGTGCAAACCTGCTAATTGGTAACTTCTGAAGAGTAACTAATCAGGCACTAATTTCAATATCATGAGACACCCAAGAAGAGATGGTTCCCATAGCATTATATTACCCTTCAAGATTATAAAGACTTTTCACAGCTATGGCCAGTTCCTGTAATTGGGAGATGCTTCCCCTCCTCCCATCCAGCCAATTTCAGTTACCAAGCATCACTCTACAGAGAGTAGGGGAATGAATTAACCCTTTCCTTGCTAACTCCATGACAATTTCTCTTTTATGTAAATAGTTATATCTCAGTTTGTTCTCCTAATGTTCTGTATATAGACTGTCCACCTTACTTGAGTTCCACACAGGAACTGATTTTAGCTGTTAAAAATTCTGCAGGGCAATGGATATAGCCTTCCAGCTGTTCTTCATGAACTCTTCTGCAGTATTGGATGACACAGATGTGTATGGCACACAGCTTTCCTAGGCCCCCAATCCAGATGTTGGAAAATGGCTTTTCAGAGGAGCGAATATAATGACAACTGAAGCTATCCATAATTGGATAATAATAGGATAATAACACTTATCCTAAGAACTCACCATACAGTAGCCACACTGCCAAAGAAAATTCAGACATGCAAGCAGTTGCTTTCATCCCTATCAAAAACCAGCTATAGCAGTTGTCTTCTCAACCAGAAGCAGATACTTTGCAAAGGTCTTAATTGCCTATTCAATACCAAGCCACACCCAGATACTTTGCGCTACAACGGGGATGGATCACAACAACATACTGCTGGTTCAACATTTCATTTGTTTTGTCATAACTGGAAGTTTTGGATTAGCCGGAACTTCAGCGAGTTTATCCTGATGGAGAAAGCCACTGATATCTTGGAAGGTCCATTGTATTGGCAGTTGACAGTGATACAGAATGAGACACAAGGAAACATGCAGACATCTTCACATACTGGAAAGCCCCCCCCCCCGAGTCCAGCTGGGCATGGTTCTTTTAAGGCCACAGGGATGGGTGGCCCTCTAAACCTAGGCAACTAGGCAATCTTTATAGCCTAGCCTCCCTATACTGATATTGGCAGGGAGGAATGGAAAACAGTAGCACCCAACCTGTCTAAAATGCGTGTGTGAAACTCTTACATGCTGAATGATACAAACTCCTTCACTGACTGTGTTAGCATGATATAACCTTGATAAAATAAGCTACTCTCAGAACAATACAGAAGGATATGATGTGTGATTTCTTTCAACATAAATGGCTCCCACTAAGTTGGTGACATGATATTGATGAAAGAGTGAATAAATGTGTTTTACACAGATGATTTCTAATCCAGCACACCTACTCCCATAATCAACTGTGAGGACTGCAAGTAAGTCTGGAGGGAACAGGGAAGTCTTAGGGGTGACACATGATATCATCATCTCTGCTAATCAAAAAGTACCAGAGGTCAGAACTTATGAGTTCTGGCTCTACTACATCATTGCCACTGATTACAAGTTACTGGAACCAGCACACAACAGAAGTGCCTTGGTGGAAAGCATGATGGAACCATCCTAGACTAGATGGTGTCTGTAGCAGCATGCTTTTCTTAAGCACCACATGACAACGCGTATCTCCTCCTCCCATAGTCACATATGTAATCGTTCCAGACTGGGGGGGCATAAACAATAGAAAGAAAGGAACACAATGAATCAATAAGATACTTTGCTGGCCGGCTTTTATTTATTGAGTTCGGTTAAGAGAATGTTATTTTATGGAATGTGTGTTATCGATTACACCTGACTCATGGCTCTTAGAAGATAATTATATCTCCTTTATTACAAATGCAATTATCTTTTATTAACTATTTGTGGCATAATACAAACTTTTACCTTCTTGAAATGATTTTTCTCCAGTATATGAAATGCAAGTTATTTAAATAAAAGAAGACATGATATCATATGTTTCGGGGAAGTGGTATGGAATTCATATATCAGAAGACTTTTGTAAAGTGCTGTGAAATTTCCAAGTCCCAAACAAATAAAAACTCTTCCCTGAAGAGAAATGTTATTGACTTCCCTGAAGCCTTCCACAGTCCTTTAGAGTCTACATCACATTGTAGGAGCTAAAGAAGTGGATGTGTTAGAACTTTAACATGATACAATGAGGCTAGCAGAAACAGTGAATAAAACATCCCATTATGATTGTATATAAAAGAATTAGAACTAGTTACAAGGATGAATTTGACCAAACTCCGGGAGGCAGTGGAAGACAGGAGGGCCTGGCGTGCTCTGGTCCATGAAGTCACGAAGAGTTGGACACGACTTAACGACTAAACAACAACAACAAGGATGTGGAGTACATATTACAGCATACAAGTATAATTCAGGGGTTCAATAGCAGAAGATCTAATACCTGATAGGAATGAGCAAAGTCCACAGAATGAACAGAACCTTCTTTTGTCTTGTTTGTGGCCAACTGTACCATGTCAGTTTTCAACAGCAGCCTCTGGACATAGATTCTCAATGCTAGGTAGTTATCTTCCAGGTGCAGGGATCCTCCATGAATGTTCTCTGCAGTGGTCAGTGGTGTGGCTGGACCAAGGAACTGGGTGCTTAGTTTACAACATGCAAAACCTGGAGACAAGAGTTCCGTAATACAAGGTTACATAAAAATCAAAAGCAATTGTAAGTCAATATATGGGGTAGTAGAAGGCAGCTTCTAATAATATTCTGTAGTACATAGCCAGACGTTCTGGGAAGCGGAGTGGTGTCCATGGAAGGCAGGCAGTGTACCTCAAGTATATTAACAATCCAAAGGCATACTGTCAAAATTCTCAGTTCATTTCCACTGCTATTTCAAGTAACACCAAGCATTTTCTTAACACAAAAACATCCCCCCTTGCAATAGTCATCAGAACTGAAAAGTACTTTTTGCCATCTTGCTATGGAACTCTACAAGAAAACAGTCAAGAGCTTGGTGAGGGGAGAAGTTTACTTTGTGTGTAGTTAGCACTAGAGGTATACAGAACTTGCGTTTCTGGACCACAGCTCCAATTTCCCAGGCAGTAATTCTTAAGAGTGGCATTTCAAAAATGCAACCTGCACTCCTCATGTTAGCAAGTGTGTAACTGTTGATTTATTTCAGGACTGAATAGGTAACACTCCTATTCTAAGATAAAGTGCTCTTTCCTATCCTCACAGTTTTTACAGGTTGAATGTTCAGCATCTCCAGTTAAAAGGACCAGGCAGCAGATAATTTGGGAAAGTCCTTGGTGTGATGCTGCTGCCAGTCAGAGTTGGCAATACTGGGGCCAGCTGGGTGGGGAACAAATCTAATAGAAAAGGCAGTTTTCTTTCTGGTTATTCAGTGTGGTGTACTGGATAGAATGACCGTCTAGGATTCCTCGGTTCGAATCGCCCCTTGGCAGCTCACTGGGGACAGGTAGGACTGGTAAAACCACTTCTTAAAATATCTCACTAAAACCCTATTAGGGTCACCCAAATTGTTTCCAACATGACGGCAAATCACACACGCACATCCCATTATCTTTTACCGCCAGCGAAGTGGTTTTGAGTATTTATGTTAACAGCAACGGGCTAAGTCTAAAGTCTAGGGCTGAGCAATGCTCCAGACCCGTGTCAGTGTGTGGACAAAAGACTCCCTTCCAGCTCTGCAGTTCTAAGATGATGATGATTTGCTTCTATCGCTCCAGTCCCGCATATGCCCACCATGAGAAAGCCAGCCGGAAGTGTCTGCGGCCCTTTGGCTTGGCGGGGCGGGGCGGGGCCGGGGGCGGGGCCGGGGAGGAACCACCCCGCCTCTCTGAACGGGAAGTTGCTGAGGGGCGCATTTTTGCCACGGACAGGAGAGCGGAAGTGCTTGGCGCCCGGGTTGCCGTGACAGCGGAAGACTCGGGGCGGCGGAGGGCGGCTGCTGGGGGAGAAGGGCAGCCGCGTCAGCGACCGGGAGCGGTCTTCCTCGGGGCCTCGCCTCGTTGCCGAGCCCTCGGTTTTCCTGCGGCCCGCCGTAACCCTGCTTGCTCGGGCGCCGCGCCGGAGGTTTCTCCTGCTCGACGCCATGGAGCACGCCGCTGCTCTGACCGACATGTATGACCAGGCGTTGCTGGGCATTTTGCAGCATGTGGGCAACGTCCAGGAGTTCCTGAACATCCTCTTCGGCTTTTTATATCGCAAAACCGACTTTTACCGTCTCCTGTTGCAGCCGACGGACCGGCTCGGTTTTCCTCCAGGTGTGGCGAAGAGCATGACCCTGCGGGTGAGTGCGAGCCGGATCCCTCCACGCTGCCCAAGGGCCGTCCCCTTTCCGCTCGCTTAAAACCAAGCACTTCTGTCTTTTGTCCAGCTGTCGTGTGAGTGCGATCTGGACGAGCGATGTGGTTGTTGAATGGAGGTCACCCAGCACGCCTGTTGTCTTTGAAGTCAAAACCTACTCCAATGCTAAGCACCGCAACACACTGTGATAGACGGACAGGGAACAAGGGGCCCTTCAGATGTTGCTGAACTGTCATTCTCATTATCTTTTACCATGGCAGCAGCATGGAGTTGCAATGAGCCAACAGCTGGAGGGCCATATTTTCCCATCCCTCTAAAACAATGGTTTCCAACCTTGGGACTTAAAACTCCCAGGAGCTTTCACCACTAGCTGTGCTGGCCAGGATTTCTGGAAGTTGTAGTCCAGGAACAGCTGGGGACCCAAAGTTGGGAAGCATTGCTATAAAAGAAGAGCTTGGCCAGTCTGGCAGGAAGATAATCTAAAGATGGGTAGATTTTCAACATGCTATAGAGAAGCCTGCCAGAGCATTTCACATGTTCTTTCTTGTGGGTTGCTTTGTATTACTTGATTTTATTCTCCCTTGAGGAACCCTTTGAAAAAAAACAAATAGCTACATTCATTGCTCTCTGACATATTCTTGAGACATAGATACCTTATGATAAAGGGATGCCTCGCCCAGAATTGTTCAGGTGAGTGAAGTGCTCACTGTCACACTCCATACACCACCCCTGTGTTGCAGACTGGTGTGCCTCTCCACATTGCAGTCCTAATTTTTTTTTTAGATTGTTGTTCCTGTTTCCATTCTTCCTTATTGCATCTAACTCCCTCAAATGTTTTGCCAGTTTTATGGTCGCTTCCCTGGAAGCACAGTTCTTGCTTCCAACCATCCTCTGTAGGTTTCTTCATTTGTGAAAATATTGTGGAACAGAGATAAGCAAACTTAAAAATTTGGGAATCTACTTTTTTTTTTCTTTTTATCACAACTTGGGCTTGACCAGCAACAATCCATTGCAAGTGCCTAAATGCAAAATGCTGGTTAACTGTGTGAAGCTGTAACATGAGCAAGTTTCTGTAGTGCTTTACAAATAAAGATCTGCATCAAGATTACTACAGATCAGGGTTATAACAGAGCTCTAAAATAGGCTGGGGAAATCCATAAAGTTGTCAAAAATAGCTGCTTTACAGGGATAGGAGATAAGTGATGGGTTGATAGCAGGTGAAGATCTTTCTCTTCAGGCAAGCTTTTCCTCAGTGACTGAGTGAGATCCTTAAATATATTGTTATGCCTTACTGCTTTCATTGTGTTTTTAGTATTGCTTTTGTTTACTATTTCTCAGAGTGGTATTTGATCATTTTTAATATTTGTATAGTTACTGTTTTTAGCTTTAAATGTTGTCTTTTACTGAACGTAAGCCATCTTGGGTCTTTTTTAAGGAGAAAGGCAGGGTAAAAATATTTTAAATTTTACTGTGCCTTTCTCCTTAAAAAGGACCCAAGGCAGCCTACATCATTAAAAGACAATATTTAAAGCTAAAAACAATACAAAGGTGACTTACATCATTAATCAATATATATTGATGCAAGCCTGTCCACCGCACAGTCCTCTTTAGTTTTTCTTTGCTATTGTTAAACTGTTTGGACTTTGGGATTTCTTGCTGATTACTCAGATCTAGTAGTGAATTTTCTTGTATCTTCTCCTTGCCCTTGTTGTAGAAGAACATATTTTTTTTTAACATTATTGTAAAAATATAAACAAGACTGAATAATCTTGAACTGTAGCAACTATACTGTTTTGGGAGGTGAGAACCCTTTGTTTCCTTTTCTCAGAATGTTTGTTAGTATAGAAACATGACATCCTCCTCTTCTAAATGAAAAGTCAGTGATGGGAAGAAGCTAATATTCTAAAAGATATGTCTGAAATTTTCAAATCTTGTAAAAAATTATTTGCGATTAATATTCAGTCTTCTTTGTGACCTTTGGTACTGTACACATATGTGGCTTTGAATGAAAGTATCCACACTTTGAATTCAGAGAGCTCTGTAGCAAAAATCCAATTTTTCAATGAACTTTGAGAACTCGAGAGGTTTTTAATAGAGATGGGGGTATTTGTATTCATATATGAATATGAATACCCCCGCACAGGTGGACATAACGAGGGTCCACTCACCGATCCGGCGCGGGTGCCACGGAGCCTTCCTGTGGCTCTGGAGATCGCCTTCGGCGAGCCACTCTTTGACCTAGCAGAGAGGCTTGTCGTCCCGCCTCCTGCCAGGAGTGGTGAGCCAAACGCGATCTCCGGAGCCATTGGAAGGCTTTGCGGCGCCCGCAGCAGTGGCTGATCAGTGAGTGGACTGTCCAGCCCCATGGGGCTGGACCCTCGTTATGTCCACCTGTGTGGGAGTATTCGTATTTGTATCTCTAGTTTTTAAGCTTTCAAATGTTAGACAGGTCTTTCAGATAAGATAGAATTAATAATGCATAAATTTCAGTAGTTTATTTAATTTTTTCCTGCTATTATTTATGCTACTGTTTAGTAGCATTTCCTTAACCTGCTAGAGTTTCTGTGAGTTGCTTAATGAAATTAGGAGAAATTAGGAGGTTTCTTGATGTATAAAATTTAAATTGATTTAGGATTATAAATTGTGTTCCAATTTCCTTTAGTTCTCTGTGTTGACACATACAGTGAGTGAATTTTGTCTTGTACCAAATTCCAAATAGAAAAGTAACACAAGTAAGTTTTTACTTTTTGAAGATAGTTTGTTAGCCTCTTCCTGCAGTTCAGGCAAAAACAACAGAAAAAATAAAGATAAAAACATTTTCCTGCGGTGATTCTTTCTTGGGTCTTATTCATGTTGTGAGTTGTTCTATACAAAATTTCATCTTGCCAAATTGGAGTAGTTATTGGCTTTTTCACTCAACAGTGCACTTTGCCGTATAATATTGGCCTAAAAACTTCACCCATGTACCCCCTTGCAACCCTCCAGTAACATGTTCCAAACAAACTCTGGTCTTCAGATTAATATCTAGGGCAGCCTGGCTTCTGAAGCTTTCCAATCTATTACAATATTGAAACACTTGGCTAGTCTAGAATGGTTATTTTTGTGAGCTACTTTATGGGGAAAAAACCCACCCTGAACATTAGCTATATGAACAGGTTAAATGCTTAGCCATGTATGCTTCTGAAATAGCTTGCTTGTGTATGATTATAAAAAAGAATGAAGATGCTTTGCCCAGAAGTTTTATTTGCATACAGAATGGAAGCAAATGTGGCAGTTGGAGAGGAGCAAACCTCCTGAGGATGGAATGCTGCTGCCTCACTCTTGTTCCTTTTGTACTATATCTCACCCTGATCAACCCCTTAACATCTAAATTTCTTCTCCATATAAACAGGAGACAATTCCAGTGTTCTTTGCTTCTGTGTAATGGATACTGTTTCTCTGCTCCAAGCAAAGAGGTGCTGTGGTCTGTCAGTGGAGGTGTAGAGTGCTTTGTCCTTTCTCTAGCAGCCCATTACTTGCCCAGGTGCAATTTTTTATTTCCTCTCACAGTGAGAGAAGCGGTCAGATAGAAGGCTTTGATAACAAATATTGTTACATGCATACCTCACTTATTTTTATTTTGGAGGGATAGCTCTGTTAGAATGTTAATCACAGTAAAGGTGTAGTTGTACTTTAAAGACTTTTTGTATACAACATGAGATTTAATAGGGATAAGTTCTACACCTATGGGGAAAAACAAATGTACAGTTATAAGATGAGGGATGCTTGGCTCTGTAATACTATGAGTGAGAAGGATCTTGGAATTGTAGATCGCAAGCTGAATACGAGCCAACAGGGTGCCTTCAAAAAGGCCAGTGCTATTTTAGGCTGCATTAACAGAAGTACAGTCTCCAAGTCATGTGAAGTACTAATCCCTCTCTCTTTGGCACTGGTTAGGCCTCATCTTGAGTACTGTGTCCAGTTCTGAACACCACACTTTAAGGATACCAACAAACTGGAACAAGTTCAGAGAAGGGCAGCAAGGATGATCAAGGGATTGGAAACCAAGCCCTATGAGGAAAGACTGAAAGAATTGGGCATGTTTAGCCTTGAGGAAAGAAGACTGAGGGGAGATATGATAGTAGTTTTCAAATACTTGAAAGGTAGTCATACAGAGGAGGGGCAGGATTTGTTCTCAATCATCCCAGAGTGCAGGATACATAAAGTTATAGGAAGACAGATTTCAGCTGAATATCAGGAAAAACATCCTAACTTCCTAACATAGACCAGACAGTGGAACCAATTACAGTCAACCCTCGACTTACGAATTTAATCCGTTCCGGAAGGACGTTCTTAAGTCGAAAAGTTCGTAAGTCGAATCGGCATTTTCCATAGGAATGCATTGAAAACCAATTAATCCGTTCCGGCTGTTTTTGGTTCTTAGGTCGAGGGGCGGTTTGTAAGTCGAAGCATTAGTTCCCATAGGAACTAATGCAAAGCCGGTTAATCCGTTCCTACCACTAGGGGCAGAATTTTTTTCTTTTTTCCCCTTTTAACCTAAGATGACTTTTCGGTTCGTAACTCGAATCAAAGTTCGCAAGTCGAGGCTATATTTTTCTATCAGAGCGGTTCGTAAGTCGAAATGTTCGTAACTAGGGCCGTTCGTAAGTCGAGGGTTGACTGTACCTCAGGATATGGTGAGCATTCCAACGCTGGAGGCATTCGAGAGAAAATTAGACAATCTTAAACTTTGATTTGGATTCTTGCATTGAGCAGTTGGTTGGGCTCAATGGTCTTATAGGCCCCATCCAACTCCATTACACTATGATTCTGGAAATTTGTGGCATCTCACTAGGCACTTCTGTTTAGTTCATTGGAGAAAGAAAAAAAGACACAATCTAGTTTTCCTTCTTCTTAAGTATTTGTGCTCTGAGATGATGCTAATTTAAAAGCTTCAGTGTGTGTTTTGTTAGTACTGTAAGCAGTCTTGGCTGTAAAGGTCCTTTGTGAAGCAGTCTGGTACAAGGGAAGTAATAGTATCCTCTCCCTGAAATGACTGAATCATTTGCCAGACCTCCAGTGATTTTCTATTGGATAATGATTGGGTTGATGCTTGCATGTTATATTTCTTTCAGGCGTTCAAAAACTTTGAACATCTGGCCCGCCAAGATGATGAGAGAAGACAGCAAGAACATGAGGAAAAAATGAAGAAAAGAGAGGAGGATGTTGCAGCTGCAGGAGAGAGAATGTCTGTGCCTGCTGTCGCTGAGGAGGTTGAGGTCAACTCTGTAGTAGAGCACGATTCTGCTGGCAGTAGAGGAGAATCAGAGGAGCCTGTGGCAGTAGAGGAGAAAGCAGAAGTGCAAGCACAAGCCATCGGTGCAGCAGCAGAGCTACCAGTGGCAGTTACTGCTCCCATAGAAATTCAGCCAGCAGAACTGCCCAGGTGAGTAGCTTTTATGGTGCTTCAGCCATGCTGAATGTTTTGCCACTGTGGAGAGATGTGGCAAAATTAAGCCTGCAGATATATAAATATTGTGTATGTATGTATACATAATAAACATTTGAAAGACCAACTTGAATATGTTCTGGGGGAGGCTTGTTGCCTGAAAGGAACAGGTATTTCATCTGTGAAGCAGAATGAGGTGAAAGCATTATGGTTGTGTTGTTGTTTTGTGGCTGTTTTTATTTTGTATTGTAGATAGGGATGTGATTTGTACCAAGCCAGATTCTTTCTATCTATCCTAGTTCTGTCAGTATACTGATTGGCAGTGATTCTGTAGGACACGGCTTCCTAACCTGGGGTTTGGGACTCCCAAGACAGTCGCAAAGTGTTTTCTGGGGGATTGCCGTGGTTATTTTTAGTTGCAATTATTTTTAGATTTATTTATTTATTTATTACACTAAATATGCTATACATAATGCTGTTGTATTTTAACCCTCTTGGCCCATGGATAAATAATTTTAATCTAAACCAGAATTGCAAGCAACCTAGAGTTCTTAGCTATTTTTGTACCCTTTTGGGTGGATTTTCCTTTTATGCATACGCATCACTCCTATCCACTCCGAAAGAGCTGCTCTTGCTTGTTTCTCTCTGATTCTATCCACCTTTGAAGGATTGACTTCAGCCTTTTGGACCAGTGCATTAGTGTGGTGCAAAGAGGCCTGATTGAAGCAAGCATGCAGTTCATGCTGGGAATGTTGACACCCAAGATGGCAGCAGGATTGAAAAGTTGATGTCATGATGGCAGCAGTGCCTTTTGCTCCAGTTGAGTCTCCTGCTCTTCTGGGTGTGACAGTGGTGGTGCAGCGAAGAGAGAGGGGACCTGGGCAGGGAAATGCCTCTGGGTCTCACCTGTGTCGTGGGAGGAGGAAAGCAAGAGGGGCAAAGATATAAGGGAGGAGAACAAGGTAGGGGGCACAGGGGGCCATGGGGAGGTGCTTATTTGGGCTTGAGGGGGGAAGGGGCTCTTCACTGAGAGGGCTTTGTTGGAGGGAAGAGACATGAAGAGAGAGTAATTTCCATACCCAAAAAGGTAAATTAAGCTCATAGTGTATTGATATTTTTTACCTTTCAAATTTTTTTTGGTAGAGGCAGTTTTACAGCCCCCATAATTATGTAATCTTAATCTTAATATATTAGGGTAGAATTATATTCTGAAAAAATCTATTTTAATGTGTTGTCTTGCAGATGCAGATGTGGTAGGGGGTGTCATAAATTACTTGGCTATTATAAAAGGGGTTGTGACTCAAAAAAAGCTTGGGAAACACTGCTGTAGGATCTTAAGCAGAATAGTTTTTTCGATCCCCTTATATCAGTGGTTCCCAAACTTGGGTACCCCAGGTTTTCTTGGACTGTGGTTCCCAGAAGCCTTCACTGCCAGTTGTGCTGGATGGGGTTTCTGGGAAGTGCAGTCCAAGAACACTTGGGCTACCCAAGGTTGGGAACTACTGCCTTATATTTTTGAAATGAAGATCTCAGAGATTGAACCGGGGATCATCGGACCATAAATCTTGTATTTTACCTTCCATTTCTGTTCAGTAGCTCTCTTTATTTCAGATACTGGTGAAAGAGTATAATGTTAATTCTCTCCCATTTTACATTCTGTACAAATAGAAAAACAGAAAATCTAGCTAAGGGCTGATTAGAAGAACCTGATGGTGGTGGTCTATTTTCACCTATCCTTTTCTCCCTGTATGCTGGCCAGTTCAAAATTGCACTCCCTCACCTCAAGTCTAAAGTGGTCCATCTCATTCTGTTGCTTGCATAGACCAGTGTCAATTGAGAGTCTGCCACAGGTGTGTAGCTGTTTCTGAAAGTTCTTCAATGCAAAGGTATACTTTCCAAATTGCTTGCCTGAATGTAGCAAGCATAATGCCCTTCAGTGATTTTAGAGAAAAAAACATCTAATTTATAGATAGACGTGCGCTTGGTGTTTATCATACACTTACATATGTTGAGTGGATGGGCAGTTAAAATAGTCTTGTTAATTTTTTCTTCATTATAGGTCCCTTGGGGTTCTGTTTTGTCCCCTGCGTTATTTAATATTTACATGAAACCTCTAGGAGACGCTGTCTGGAGTTTTGGGGTTCAGTGTCACCAGTATGTGGATGACATCCAACTCTATCTCTCCTTTCCATCTAAATCCAAGGAAGCTGTTTCGACTCTAGATCAGTGTCTGGTGTCAGTAAAGGACTGGATGGGGGTGAATAAACTGAAACTTAATCCAGACAAGACAGAAGGATTCCTGGTCAGTTGAAAGGCAGATCAAGGAATAGGGATGCAGGTTGTGCTGGACGGAGTTGCACTCCTTCAGAAAACACAGGTGTGGAACTTGGATGTGCTCCTGGATTCTTCTCTTAGCCTGGATGCCCAGGTCTCAGCAGTGGCCAGGAGTGCATTTGCACAATTAAAACTAGTGTGCCAGCTGTGCCCATTCCTGAAGAGGTCTGATATGGCCATGAAAGTGTTTGGAAACTTCAGTGGGTCTAAAATGCAGCAGACAGATTGCTCGCTGAAGTGGGTCATAGGGGTCACATACTGTAAACTGGCTAATATAGCAGCTCCACTGACTGCCAGTCTGTCTCCAGGCACAATTAAAGTGCTGATTCTAACCTATACAGTCCTAAAGGGCTTGGGTCTCAAGGACTGTGTCTCCTATCATGAGCCTGCTCGGGTGTTAAGATCATCAGGAAAGTGTTTCTTACAGCCCCCCCCCCCCACCTTCACAGGTGTGTTTTGGTGGTGACACAGGAGAGGGGCTTCTCTGTTGCTGCTCCCAGACTTTGGAACTCCCTCTCACAGGAAGCCAGGCTGGCCTCATCTTTGCTATCCTGCAAGCAGATAATGACCTTTCTCTTCAGGCAAACTTTCCCTTAGTTACTGCCTGCCTGAGTGGGGTTCTTAAGTGGATTGTTGTGCCTTACCTTGTTTACCTTTTTTTAGTGTGGTATTTGTTTAATCATTTTTAGTATGTACATACTTACTATTTTTAGTTTTAAATATTGTCTCTTAATGATGTTAGCCACCTTGTATTCTTTTAAAGGAAAAAGGTATGGAATGAATGAATGAATGAATGAATAAATAAATAAATAGGGTTAATCAAAGATAAGAGATGTACTTTGTTTCAACTTCTTGCAGTAATATTTCTAACTCTAAACATTTAATCTTTGCTTTGCTAACTAATTTTAAATATGTCTACTTTTCTCTTAACACCCAATCTGGCATATCTGTTAGTATTTATAATGGTACTGCAGAGTTGAATAAAGGTGTTTTACCAGGCTGTAAGTTTGGGAAATATGTTGGTTTCTAGATATTATTGGACTGTGATTCCAGTAGGCCCTATCCAATGTAGCTAGTAGTGAAGGATGATAAGAATTCTAGTTTAATAGCATTTGGAAGGCTTCTTCCTCTCTACTCTGGAAGAATGTTGTCAGAAAGTTTTGAGAAAATAATCTTTGGAGTCCATTTTTTCCTTTGACACTGAACATTCAAAGTTGTATATGCTAAGACCAGATATGTATAGAGAAAGCTCTTTAGTTCAGGTATGTGCTTGCAGAATGTGCTTTTAGAATAATCAGAGGTTCAGCAGCTGTCCTGGCTTTTGTTTTCCTTTGTCAAATAATAGCTTCATAGAATAATAGCATTGTGTGACTGGAAGGTTCCTAGTGGTTTGTGGACTCCAACCCCCTGACAAAATAGGTAATCCACAGCAGAAATATTCTTAGCAGATAGCCATCCAACCAAATATGTATTTAGTATTCTTTTAATGTTTTTTCTAAAGATACCCAGTGAATTTCTTCCACTGGATAAAGGGCTAGAAATCTATATTATTATTGCTGACAGACTGTTGAAGGATGGAGGGATCTGATAATGTTGATGTAGCTAGATGGTTGAAGTAGAGTGGCCACATGAAAAGGAAGATAGGTTGTTGTACCATATAATAGTTGTATGGAAGATGGAATTTCAGCAAATATAACTTACCGAACAAAGTAAACCTGTTTAAATATTCTCCGCTACACAATTACTAAATAAAAAACATCAACTAGTTTTAGTCTTTGTTTGGCCTAAGCTTTTATGGACCTTTTTCTTGGTAATGTGTCATGACATGGCAGGCGTGAGCTTGAGTAGAAATCCATAGTGCATAGAAGGTAGAGTAAAACTAAATATTGCTTCCTCAGAATGTCGTCCAGCAGAGCTGTTTCGGGTGGTCTGGGATCTTCTTCAACCGGGAAATCCAGTGGAGGTCCCGGACTGCTCATCAGCTCACTGTGATGAGTTTGCCATTCATTTTGAGGGAAAAATCGCTCAGATTCGCAGTGGGTTGGACTCCACTGTTCCTGCAGAATCAGAGGATGTGTCCAGTGTGCCGTGCTTAGGTCAAGTATTAATGGATGAGTTTCAATTGTTGAGACCTGAGGATGTGGACAGGGTGCTTGGATCTTTCCGTTCTACCACCACTCTGCTCGACCTTTGCCCATCTTGGCTAATTGGAAGATCTGCCAGCGGGGTTCGCACCTGGATCCAGGAGGCTGTGAACGCCTCTTTGAGAGAGGGAGTGGTCCCCACCACCTTGAAAGAGGCGGTAATTCGGCCACTCCTTAAAAAGCCTAACCTGGACCCAAGACTGGTGGTTAACTACCAACCAGTGGCGAACCTCCCTTATTTGGGCAAAGTGTTGGAGCGGGTTGTGGCCGGGCAACTCCAGGCGCTGCTGGATGAAACGGATTTTCTGGATCCATTTCAATCGGGTTTCAGGCCGGGTTTTGGTACGAAGACTGCCTTGGTCGCCCTGTATGATGACCTTTGCCGGGAGAGAGACAGGGGGAGTGTGACCCTGTTGATACTCCTGGACCTCTCAGCGGCTTTCGACACCATCGACCATGGTGTCCTTTTGGATATTCTGGCTGGGTTGGGAGTTGGGGGCACCGCTTTATGGTGGTTCCGCTCTTTCCTGGCTGACCGTGTCCAGAGGGTGGTGCTGGGGGACAGTTGCTCTGTCCCATGGCGTTTATGTCATGGGGTTCCTCAGGGCTCGATACTGTCCCCCATGCTGTTTAACATCTACATGAAACCGCTGGGAGAGGTCATCAGGAGGTTTGGGCTGAGGAGTCAGCAATATGCTGATGACACTCAGCTCTACCTCTCGTTTTCCACCAATCCAGGTGAGGCGGTTTCTGTGCTGAACTCGTGTCTGGACCTGATAATGGACTGGATGAGGGTTAATAAATTGAAACTCAATCCAGACAAGACGGAAGTGCTGTTAGTGGGTGCTTCGCCGGACAGGCTGGAGGGCCATTTCCCTGCCCTGAATGGGGTTACACTCCCCCTAAGGGACAGGGTCCGCAGCTTGGGGGTGCTCCTGGACCCCAGTCTAACACTGGAAGCCCAGGTGGACTCGGTGGCCAGGGGCGCCTTCCTTCAGCTGCGGAAATTATACCAGCTGCGGCCCTACCTGGACGAGCGGAGTCTCATGACAGTTACACATGCACTGGTAGCATCTCGCATAGATTACTGCAATGCGCTCTACGTGGGGCTGCCTTTGAAGACGGTCCGGCGACTGCAACTGGTCCAGAATCGAGCTGCGCGGCTGGTGAGTGGTGGAGCCGCTAGGGAACACATCAAGCCGATTCTGTTTAAATTACATTGGCTACCAGTTGCTGCCCGGGCCCAATTGAAAGTGCTTGTTTTGACATATAAAGCCCTAAACGGCTTGGGCCCTGGATACCTGAAGGACCGCCTCCTTCCATATGAACCTACCCGGCAGTTAAGATCTAGCCAGGGGGCCCTTTTGAAAGAGCCGTCCCTCAAGGAGGTAAGAGGGATGGCTTGTAGACAAAGGGCCTTTTCGGCAGCTGCCCCCAGACTATGGAATGCCCTCCCAACTGAGATTCGTCTGGCGCCGACGCTGATGAAATTTCGGCGCCAGGTCAAAACCTTCCTGTTCCAGAAGGCTTTTAATTGAAATAATATCAACTGTGGGTCCTGATGGCAATTTTTAGAGTATATATTTTAATTGCATTTTAATTGTTTTATCTTTTTATTGTATTTTAACTGTTGTAAGCCGCCCAGGGACCTTTGGGTAGTGTGGGCGGCATATAAGTTAAATAAATAAATAAATAAATATTTGTCAAGAAGTATATCTCTCCACAACCAGAAGGCAACTTGTGAAGCTTTCAAGTTTCAACTTGGAAACTTGAAACTTGTGAAGCATGGCTTCCTCCATTACTGATGGAATCATGCTGTATCAAATGGTGTTAGTGGTAGTCTGGATCAGTGTGCACTTCATTCAGAGTAAGGGTTTTGATTATAGGCTGAAATTTGAGATGGCTCTGTAACTTGACTATGCCTACATGGTTTCCAGGAACTATTAAATATGTTTTCTTGTTTATACATCCATCCAAAAAGACTCATCTATATTGAATAAATGACCTTAAACTGGCTTGCAAGCCTAAGACAAAAATTGCCTGTAGAGGTAGGTGTGTAGAAGAAACTGTTTGTTGAAAGGGAAATAGTATCCTTTATACCAAAAGACCAAGAATTAAATAATGTTATAGTATTATGATAAATGAAGTTGGTGCTTTTTTCACTCTCCTAGCTTATTGTAAAGTATGAGCAGGGATTCAAAATTTTCTTTGGCTTTTAACCTCACATAAGAAAGCCATTGGTCCATTTGGAATATGAGAGTGGTGATGAACTGCTGGATAACTCAGTGGTTTAGGTATCTGGCTGCAGAGCCAGAGGTTGGGAATTTGATTCCCCACTGTGCCTCCCTAACAGGAGCCGAACGTGATGATCCATAGGATCCCTTCCAGCTCTGCAGTTCTAAGATGTGGATGATAATGATGACAGATTATTTTAACAGAGGTTTTGTAGTAATTGCTGTGAACGTGTATGGGAAATAGGTGTTGAAATTTTAAGTGGGCTCTCTGAGGGATTACTAATTCCAACAAGCAGGATGGTGATTGTGGATATGATCTGCCTGGATGATTCTTTTTAATTTTCAGGAAGAGATGACAAAGGAGTTCTATGTATCTATAAATGTATACATTGGATGGGTAGATCTATTGAAGTGACAAATAATTCACTAAATATAAGGCTTTTGGGTCAATTGCACCATCTTGTTTAGGTACTCTGCAGGAAACTGCTGCTAAACCAATTGGGATCCAGACTTTTGGGAACTGTGTATGGGGTTGATTGTACTGGCCTCTCTGTAAGAATTACTGCAATTCATCTGTTTTTCTATTGAATTGTTGAACTCTCTGAGGACAAAATCCTCAGGACAAAATTCAGTGTTGAAACATGACTGAAAGATGCTATGAATAGTTCTGGCAACAAATAGATGCAAATTAAGATGACACAATGATATTTCCATCTGGTTTTACCTGTAGCAAAAAGAAAGAAAAAGAAAACAATGTAGGTAGTATAGTCTACTGGTTCTTCTCAGGTGTCATTGGATACATGTTTCAATTTCTGAGTTCTCTACTTGTTGTTGTTGTTTAGTCATTAAATCGTGTCCGACTCTTCATGACCCCATGGACCAGAGTACGCCAGGCCCTCCTGTCTTCCACTGCCTCCCGAAGTTTGGTCAAATTCATGTTGGTAGCTTCAATGACACTGTCCAACCATCCCGTCCTCTGTCATCCCCTTCTCCTCTTGCTTTCACACTTTCCCAAAATCAGGGTCTTTTCCAGGGAGTCTTCTCTTCTCATGAGATGGCCAAAGTATTGAAGCCTCAGCTTCAGGATCTGTCCTTCCAGTGAGCACTCAGGGTTGATTTCCTTCAGAATGGATAGGTTTGTTCTCCTTGCAGTCCAGAGGACTCTCAAGAGTCTCCTCCAGCACCACAATTCAAAAGCATCAATTCTTCGGCGGTCAGCCTTCTTTATGGTCCAACTCTCACTTCCATACATCACTACTGGAAAAACCATAGCTTTGACTATGTGGACCTTTGTCGGCATGGTGATGTCTCTGCTTTTTAAGATGCTGTCTAGGTTTGTCATCGCTTTCCTCCCAAGCAGCAGACGTCTTTTAATTTCGTGGCTGCTGTCCCCATCTGCAGTGATCATGGAGCCCAAGAAAGTAAAATCTGTCACTGCCTCCATAGCTTCCCCTTCTATTTGCCAGGAGGTGATGGGACCAGTGGCCATGATCTTAGTTTTTTTGATGTTGAGTTTCAGACCATTTTTTGCGCTCTCCTCTTTCACCCTCATTAAGAGGTTCTTTAATTCCTCCTCACTTTCTGCCATCAGAGTGGTATCATCTGCATATCTGAGGTTGTTGATATTTGTGCCGGCAATCTTAATTCCGTCTTGGGATTCATCTAGTCCAGCCTTTCGCATGATGTATTGTGCATATAAGTTAAATAAGCAGTGGGACAATATACAGCCTTGTCGTACTCCTTTCCCAATTTTGAACCGATCAGTTGTTCCATATCCAGTTCTAACTGTTGCTTCCTGTCCCACATATAGATTTCTCAGGAGACAGAAAGAAATGGTCAGGCACTCCCATTTCTTTAAGAACTTGCCATAGTTTGTTGTGGTCTACACAGTCAAAGGCTTTTGCGTAGTCAATGAAGCAAAGTAGATGTTTTTCTGAAATTCTCTGGCTTTCTCCATAATCCAGCGCATGTTAGCAATTTGGTCTCTAGTTCCTCTGCCCCTTCGAAATCCAGCTTGTACTTCTGGGAGTTCTCGGTCCACATACTGCTGAAGCCTACCTTGTAGGATTTTGAGCATAACCTTGCTAGCGTGTGAAATGAGTGCAATTGTACGGTAGTTGGAGCATTCTTTGGCACTGCCCTTCTTTGGGATTGGGATGTAGACTGATCTTTTCCAATCTTCTGGCTACTGCTGAGTTTTCCAAACTTGCTGGCATATTGAGTGTAGCACCTTAACAGCATCATCTTTTGATTTTAAATAGTTCAACTGGAATGCCATCACCTCCACTGGCCTTGTTGTTAGCAGTGCTTTCTAAGGCCCACTTGACTTCACTCTCCAGGATGTCTGGCTCAAGGTCAGCAACCACACTATCTGGGTTGTCCGGGACATCCAGATCTTTCTGGTATAATTCCTCTTATAATATCCAGTTCTAACCTAGACAACAACTTAAAAAGCAGAGACATCACCTTGCCGACAAATGTCCGCATTATGGAAGTGAGAGCTGGACCATAAAGAAGGCTGACCGCCAAAGAATTGATGCTTTTGAATTGTGGTGCTGGAGGAGACTCTTGAGAGTCCCCTGGACTGCAAGGAGAACAAACCTATCCATTCTGAAGGAAATCAACCCTGAATGCTCATTGGAAGGACAGATCCTGAAGCTGAGGCTCCAATACTTTGGCCATCTCATGAGAAGAGAAGACTCCCTGGAAAAGACCCTGATGTTGGGAAAGTGTGAAGGCAAGAGGAGAAGGGGACGACAGAGGACGCGATGGTTGGACAGTGTCATCGAAGCGACCAACGTGAATTTGACCAAACTCCAGGAGGCAGTGGAAGACAGGAGGGCCTGGCGTGCTCTGGTCCATGGGGTCACGAAGAGTCGGACACAACTTCACGACTAAACAACTCTGCTTATATTCCTTTTGTACCCTAAAATGCTGTAAATATTGTATTTCTTCCCCCCCCCCCCTCAGAGTATAGTTGTTCCAACTTCTTGATAGTTTTTGATGGGCCTTTTTCTGCACCTTTTTCTGCCCAGCAGTGTAGTGGTAAATTTAAAAGTTTAGGAAATTTTCATGAGAGTCCCTATGGACAGCACCCCCACCCCAACAGAGTAGAAAAATGCACAGTGCTGAATCAGTCTGTATCAACAAATAAGGAGCAAGTTTTTTTTGTAAAATGAATGGCTCTTTTGAACCACCCTGCAATACTTGCTTTTGAAAAAGTATAGCTACATCGAGAAAAAGGATAGCTTGCTGTGATACACTGATCTTAGAAAAATCAGTTTCTCTCTCAGTTAGTGTGTTGAGTGTTGCTATATTCAGAGGGAACAGGGAAGCTTGAAGGAGGCAGATGCTGTCATAATCCTCTGGCCACTGCTGAGTTTTCCAAACTTGCTGGCATATTGAGTGTAGCACCTCAACAGTGTCATCTTTTAAGATTTTAAATAGTTCAACTGGAATGCCATCACCTCCACTGGCCTTGTTGTTAGCAGTGCTTTCTAAGGCCCACTTGACTTCACTCTCCAGGATGTCTGGCTCCAGGTCAGCAACCACACTATCTGGGTTGTCCGGGACATCCAGATCTTTCTGGTATAATTCCTCTGTGTATTCTTGCCACCTCTTCTTGATGTCTTCTGCTTCTGTGAGGTCCCTACCATTTTTGTCCTTTATCATGTCTATCTTTGCACAAAATGTTCCTTTAATATCTCCAATTTTCTTGAACAGATCTCTGGTTTTTCCCTTTCTATTCTTTTCCTCTATATCTTTGCACTGTTTGTTTAAGAAGGCCCTCTTGTCTCTCCTTGCTATTCTTTGGAAGTCTGCATTCCATTTTCTGTAACTTTCCCTATATCCCTTGCATTTTGTTTCCCTTCTCTTCTCTGCTATTTGTAAGGCCTCGTTGGACAGCCACTTTGCTTTCTTGCATTTCCTTTTCTTTCAGATGGTTTTTGTCGCTGCCTCCTGTACAATGTTACGAGCCTCCATCCATAGTTCTTCAGGCACTCTGTCCACCAAATCTAGTTCTTTAAATCTGTTCTTCACTTCCACTGTGTATTCATAAGGGATTTGTTTTAGATTGTACCTGACTGGCCCAGTGGTTTTTCCTACTTTCTTCAGTTTAAGCTTGAATTTTGCTATAAGAAGCTGATGATCAGAGCCACAATCAGCTCCAGGTCTTGTTTTTGCTGACTTTATAGAGCTTCTCCATTTTTGGCTGCAGAGAACAGAATTTGATTTTGGTATTGCCCATCTGGTGATGTCCATGTGCAGAGTCGCCTCTTATGTTGTTGGAAAAGAGTGGTTGTGATGACCAGTTTGTTCTCTTGACAAAACTCTATTAGCCTTTGCCCTGCTTCGTTTTGAACTCCAAGGCCAAACTTACCTGTTGTTCCTTTTATCTCTTGACTCCGTACTTTAGCATTCCAGTCCCCTATAATGAGAAGAACATCTTTCTTTGGTGTCAGTTCTAGAAGGTGTTGTAAGTCTTCATAGAATTGGTCAGTTTCAGCCTCTTCAGCATCGGTGGTTGGTGCATAAACTTGGATTACTGTGATGTTGAAAGGTCTGCCTTAGATTCGTATTGAAATCATTTATCATTTTTGAGATTATATCCCAGTACAGCTTTTCCCACTCTTTTGTTGACTATGAGGGCTACTCCATTTTTTCTATGGGATTCTTGCCCACAGCAGTAGATATGATAATCATCTGAATTGAATTCACCCATTCCCGTCCATTTTAGTTCACTGATGCCCAGGATGTCAATGTTTATTCTTGCCATCTCCTGTTTGACCACATCCAGCTTACCATGGTTCATAGATCTTACATTCCAGGTTCCTATGCAGTATTTTTCTTTGCACCATCGGACTTTCCTTTCACTTCCAGGCTCGTCCGAGCTGAGCGTCCTTTCGGCTTTAGCTCATCCGCTTCATTTGCTCTGGAGCTACTTGTACTTGTCCACCGCTCTTCCTCATGGATCACTGCCTTGTCGTGGCGAAGGGGCTTGAGTAACTCAGAGAAGCTATGGGCTATGCCGTGCAGGGACACCCAAGACGGACAGGTCATAGTGGAGAGTTCTGACTAAACGTGGTCCACCTGGAGCACGAACTGGCAAGCCACTACAGTATCCCTGCCAAGAAAACTCCATGTACAGAAACAAAAAGCTAAAAGATATGACCCTGGAAGATGAGCCCCTCAGGTCGGAAGGCGTCCAACATGCTACTGAGTTCTCTACTATCTCATGTAAATAACATGAATCTTTATACACTGCAATACACTGCAATAAATACACTGCAATAAACAGTGTATTTCTGCAGCTCATTTCATATACTTTAATATATTTTCTGAATAAACATGGTTTAAACATGCGCTTTCTAATATTCTGCATGCATATATGTTTTAGTAATTAACTACAGTAGGACCCCTTTTCCGTGGGATCAGTATCCGCTGATTCATTTATCCGCGGTCTGAAATATTAAAAATTTTTTTTTTTTAAATCCAGATTTTTTTCACATATACCAGATCTGGCCACTAGAAGAAACTTGCTACAAATTCTTGTTCTTGAGGAATACATAGCACGGTCCCTGGCTGTGTAAGGACTCTCTTTATTGTGAGCTTTCTCCTGGGAGGCTCTGGAGCATTACATCCCAGTCTTTCAGGAGAGGTGACTGCTTGGCTAGCAGTGGAAGTGACGGTGGCTCTTCCTACCTGCTGGTTTACCCAGAGGTAAACAAACAAACAGGGTTTGAAATTGTCTGTGCATCAGAATGCCAGGTAATTTACGTGGGAAGTGGGATGGGAGTGTCTCCGGGGTGATGTTCTGAGCCAGCTGGCTGGCTTTGCATTGAGGCGGGTGTGCTTGCAGGGTTGAGAGCATGCAGACTGATGGCAAGCAGCTCAGCATGCAGGTGAGTGGCCCTCCTAAGGTGGGCAGTGGCAGTGGCCTCTGCACTCTGCCCTACCTTTGGGTAACTGTTGAGTTTGTGTGGATTGAAAGGGTGGCTGGGGTTCCTGCGGACCTCTTTGTCCCAAGACCTTGCTTTCACCTTCCAGAGAGTTGATGAAGGTGGGGAGGGTGCCTGGTTTGGGGAGGGAGACATCTCCCTCCAGAAACCATATGCTCTCCCCACTTTTGCTGGAGTAGCAATCTTTTTTCTCTCTTTTACCATACTGTCTATAGTATTTTCTACTATCTGCACTTTTCAGTATTTGCAGGGGAGGAACTTGGAACCAATCTCTCGTGGATATGGGGGTCCTACTGTAAAACAGATTTCTATGACAGTAGCATTTTATATCTGTGCAGTGTAGATGATTGGTTAGCATGAGTGGAATACTGATGAAGTGGGGTCTGTGTGAGTTAAGAGGTGACACTTGAGATACAATCAAGAGATCAGGAAAGTTCAAGCAGAGAATGAGATCTGAGAGTTTTATTTTAAAAGCATGTCTGATTTATCATAGAATCATAGAAAAGTGAAGTTGGATGGGGCCTACAAGGCCATCAAGTCCAACCCCCTGCTCAATTCAGGAATACATTGAAAACATATCTGCCAGGTGATTATCTAAGTTTTTCTTGAATGCCTCCAGTGTTGGAGCACTTTGTTCATAAGAGGAATTTATTATATATCTGTATTTAGATATTAAGATTTTTTTCTTTCTCTTTTTTTCTGTTGTAAGTTTAATAATAATAAAAAATAAAAAATAAATTAAAAAAATTAAGCAGATATTTCAGTGTCAGCAAGGTCAGTATAACTTAGAAACCACGTAATGGTTCCTCATTAGTAAGGAATCATTGTGATGCCATATTTCTTCTGCACTCTTTCTGTTCTGCAGTTTCTTTTTGCGGTTTCATGCAGTGTGTCTCACCTTCAAGCTGTTTTGTAAGAAATATCCACATTTAATGAATTTAATGAGAGAGGACTTCCATGACCCTGGTGATATTGCCAAAGCCTGTTAATTTGGCTTGCATCTGTAAAAGATCATTGGCAGGATGTGTCACCATCTGATGTTCACATCTCCTACTAGAAGAGATTAGAGGAAAGAGCTCTCTATTTTGTTGCCATCTGGTTAGCGCAGGGTTGTGAATTCTACCCATTCGTGCCCAGACGTTCCCATCTGCCTTGACAAGCCGCTCTTTGCATTATTCTTGATGGCTGAGCTCAGGTTATTTTTGAGAGCCTGCCTTCTCACTTGACTTACTTACAGGGTTTGCTCTGCATACATTTGCTTCACAGTATTTAAAATAGTATTGCATGTGCCACAAAGCAGTCTGCCTTCTTGATTCTGTTTGCACTGCTTGACTTAGATTTTCAATTTCTCCTTCATTTTTACTTTCATGTACAAGGCTGAACTCTCTTGCTTTTTTTGTTGTTTGGTCAATATGACTCATGAATGGGAAGTTTGTGTTTTTTCTTAGCAATGTAATTGTGTGACAAGAGTGAGATGTGTGGATACCCACTGTGCACAGAAGACAGGAGTAGGAAACTGAATTTATTTGTGCGGGTGGTTGTTTACATGTTGTCTGACGGCCGAAAGGAAGAAAAATATCCTGTATATTATTAGCATAACATTACAGGCTTACTACAGTAACTGGCTGATGACCAGGAAATCCTCAGTGTATTTAGCTACAGAAAATAGTCCTCTGTTTATCTTATCTATAAAGGTGGGACCACTACAGCTCCTTCTCAGAGCAGAAGACATAGTCTGATCATATTGAAGCATGTCCATACTTCACCTCTCTCTAGTCCTACCTTGTCTGGCCTGGTGCTCTCAAGAAGGTTTGCACTATAATTCCTGGCATGTCCAGCTGACTGTCAGTGAACAAGGATTGTGACAGTTGCAAGACCAAGGAAGAGGAAGCTCTTGGATAAAGAGGAGCTCTTCTGTTTCACGTCTTCATGGGATTGAGTAATTTGTTAGGCCAAAACAGATTAATGAGTGAAGGTGAATATTGTGACAAATACGACCTGCAAAGAAAAATTCTGAATGCCCAATCATAGAACAGTTTGCAAAGGTAGATGTTACCTTTTTTTCTGCTAACATGTGACCTGCAAACCCCCAACTGTCTCCGTGTTGGAAACAAGATTCCTCCACAAGAATTTGTGTGCGCACAGCCCAGTTGACAAGCAGCCAACTGTGCTAGGGTGGAGATAGTACTTGTTTCATAAAGCTGTTCTGTTTTTACAATCCAGCCAGTTTCCTTCACAGAGGACTTATCTTGACACTTTGAGAAGTAAGGAATGAAAGAAGTTCTTCAAGAAGTCTGGCAGAGCAAAAGTAGTGGATGCCTCTAAAGAGAAATTAAAGGTCCTGGTTAGCAGTGTTCATAGTAGCAGCAGCAGCCATAGAGAGATTCTTGCAAATAGAGCTTGTCTGCTAGGTCTTACTATGGAAGGAAAAAATGGCAGGAGCAGTGCTATAGAACAGCATTAGGTTACCTTAGAGCAACAGAATCAACACACCTGTGAAACATTTGTTATTTACTTGCTGTCTTTCCAACAGTGCTGCATGCCTGGGAGCTTTCTGCGACTCAGAAATGGGGCTATGTAACCATTATTGGGCACTAACCTTTCAGTGTTGTTGCAAGTTTGGTGGTGCAAGTTTGATAATTTCAAGCCATTAGCCTGAAGAACAAAATTTAAAACTAATGATTTAAATGATCTTCAGAGTTCTGCAACAAGAAGCTTTTACAGATGAACAAATTCCCTCAGTCTGGTGCCAATATATTGGACTCTCTGGCTGTCCGGTATATCTGGGGGTTATCAGGTTTAGGGATTCTGTCATTAAGGATCAAATCAATGCTCTTTCAGGTGTATTGTATATCTGCAAAGCGGCATACAGTATATCAGTAGAAATACATATTCTGGCAGATTCTGGAACTGTAAATGGTGCTCAAGTACTACATGGACATAATCCAACTGGCTGCAAAAAAAATTTCTTGTTACCAGTAGCTTGCGAGAGGCTAGTACATGGACCTTCCAAGTTCCAGTCCAACACTGTCACTTAGTGATGTTAAGCAAATTTCATTATAGGACCAGCCATGGTATTCTTACTGTGATCAATCATACTGGGGAGGGGGGAGGTCATTCTTCTAAGCTGTGCCACTTAGTTGGTTTAGTAGATATAATTCCTGTTGGAGCATTGTGTGTATGGCAGCTGTCCCCACCTAGCAGCCTCTACAAATTTATTGTACTGCAACTTGTCTAATTCCCAGCCATCATGGCTATTGGCATTAGTGTAACACCTCTTGGAGGATGCCATGTTGTGGGAAACTAATAAATTGTATTTGTATGCCTTGTATAACTTTTGGTTGATCTAAGTAGGGTAGCCTTTTTGATTTCTTTGCAAACTCTGGCATCATCCAGTAGGCTTAGCTCTCTGGTAGGCTAATCACATTGCTCTGTAGGGTTGATTAAGAATGCTGTGCGGATGCTTCTGCTTAACTGACTGGGTAGCCTGACCCATTTTACAACTGAGCTGTCAGTATGTGGAGTTGACTTGTTGTTGTTGCATAGATATGGGGAAACCAAAGAAGACTCCAAAAATAAATACGCTGGAAATCACCACAGATAAGGAGGCTCAAAGAGATTTGACCAAGAAATCAAAGGAGTTGGAGAGTGAAAAGTAGGCATCTGATAAGAAAAAGGGAAAGGGATGGGAAAAAACTAATGAAGCTAATGATGAGATGAAGCTGCATGTAAAACAATTAAGAAAAAAACTTTCAGAATGATATGAAGTGTCTAATCACGTCCCTAAAACAAACCATCTTAGAGGTTAAATCAGTCATCAGTAAAATAGAACAAACTGCTGATGTTGCTTTTGAGATGGCATAAAGTCTATAATCCAGAAATGACAAGTTGGAAAATAAGATTTGGCAATTAAAGAACAGACTGGTGGACCACAAAAATAGACAAAGACGTCAAAATTTTCACCTGAGATTTTTTAAGGAGAAGGAGAAGGACAGTGATTTGAAACAAATAGTTGTGTACTGGATCCAAGAACTCTGTCCGGCCTTAGAGATAACAAGTAGAGACCTGGACAGAGTCCATAGAATTGGATAATAACAAAAATTATGGAAAAAATATATAATTGTGAGATTTGCTTCATATGCAGTGAAAGCAGACATGTTTCATGCTTTGAACAATATCCAGGAATTGGCATTCGAAGGTGAGAAAATGGAACTGTTCCAAGATCTCACCCCAGACACGATAGAGAGACATAAACAATCGCAGCAATATACACGGATTCTTCAAGAGAGGAAAGTTAAATATATGTGGGGTTTTCCCTTTAAAATTGATTATATGGCATTGAAAAATACCAAAAACTTATATGAACATTCCCATCCCTGACACACATCTGGCAGAGACATCCACAGATCAAGCAGAACAGCAAGGGAGAATGCAGCTTTGCTGGAGAAGATCAGGAAAGGAAAAAACAATCCTTGAAGAAAAAAAGACTCTGAATAGCTGATTTCTCAAGGACACAACAAGAGTTTTATCTTGAACGGAAGAAAACTGCCAATGTGAGGCAGCTGAGCTGCTTGCTAATATACTGTTAAATATGCTGAGTGAACAGCTTTATTATAAAGAGAAGAGAATGTAATGTAAAATTAACGTAATAGGTCATGCTTATATAAGATTAAGATATAATGATGACCTATAAATAAGATATAGTGGCTAAGTGTGTAAGCAGTTAAGTAATAACTGAAATAGACTGAAAATATAGCATGACTAGCATGACATAGAGATAAGATATACCTATAAACAAAAAGAATATTAAATATATTATATCTTTAAAATAAGCAGGGCAAAGAGTTAACTATGGGATGGGGTGATCGTCCCTCAGGGGCATGTTTAGCTCCTGGCTCCACATTATCCCACAATACTCAGCTCAAGAGTATGAGCTGGAGGAAATAGGAATTTATAGAATAAAAGGTTTGTTTGTACAAGGAAAACCAATTACAATTAGTCAGTTACAAGAAAAAAGTACAGAAATAGCAACTAATTAGTTTCAATCATTTCAGATAAGAAATGCCACAATTCAACTCTATAAGAAGTCAGGACCTAATAGACAATTAACAGAGCTAGAAAATTACTGTATAGATAGGAATAATAAAAAGAAAAAAGGACTAATTTCACTAATTGATAAAAACATTCTGGATAAAGAATATGGTAGTAGCACAGGACCAAAGATAGTTTGGGAAACAAATTTAAACATCAAAATACCAGAAAACATTTGGGGAAAAAATATGGAACACCCAACCATACGAATTGATATCAGCAAAATCTAAAGAAATGATGTTAAAAGTAGTCCACAGGTAGCACTTATGTCATAACAAACTACATAAAATTAATAGAGATACCAGAATTGTGCTGGAGAAAGTGTGGCCATAAAGGAATGTTAGAACATATGTAGTTAGTATGCCTGAAAGTAGAAGTATACTGGCATGAGGTAATTAATTGGTTAGAAAAAAAATAAATAAAAAAATAGTTTTGGTTTTGATTTCTGTATAATCATCATGTTCTGTATTTTTAAAGTGTTATTGTTTTACTGTGTTGTAAACCAGCTGGAGTGGCTTTGTAGCCAGATGAGGGGGTATAGAAGTCGAATAAATCAATAATAATAAAAAAGATCTAACATGAGATGGGTTGACTCAATAAAAGAAGCCACAGCTGTTAGTTGCAAGATATGAACAGAACTTAATGGAAAAGATAATATTGCTAGGAAGGTGCATGCAGTAGGAAGAGAGAACAACCTTATTTGAGATGAGCTGTTAATGATATATTTTGGAGATCATTAACTCATATAGTCACCTCACATCAGAAGTGACTTTATGGTACATAGCATCTTTGGAGTTTTTTCGTTAATTACTAAACAATTGTATGTACCTATTCCACAAGATGGGTGGAATAGGCAATCAAGCATTGCTAATATCATCCCCAGTCACAAAGCAAAAACAACAACAGTTATTTCACAGCTTAAATGATTGTGTTTCTGAATATTTATTTTCTATTAAAAAAAAAATTTAAAATATTTTTACACCAGAAGTAGAAACTCGTTTTAATGTATGTTTGGCCAGGAAGGAATTGCAAAGTTTTCCTCCTGATAGTTATTTAGTTTGATTCTGACTGGAAGTGTCAAAATTTCAGACCTGGCATTGCTCTGAAACTGAAACAATGTTTATATTTATATTTAGAATGCTGGCATTTATTTAAAAAAACCCAGAAATTCTTGATTCCCCCCCCCCCCTCTGAAATTGCCACTTTCAACATCAGTATTAGAGCGATGAATGCCTAGATTCCTTCCAAATTAAAAGAAAGGGGTGGGTGGGTCTGAGCTTCACCATTCTGTCAAGATAAGCAAATTTGGTCTTTTCAATGTAACTGATCTGTTTAAATCTCCAGACACAGAAGGTCACGACATCTGCATGGGGGCAGTGATAAAACAGTTTTACATTTTAAAAAACCCTAACCCTACATCTTTGTGCCCACACATCCTCAGATTTGCCACAGAACAAGATCAGACTGTCTTTTACATCTGTGCCATATTTGGTGCTGCTCTGAGGTCCAGTTTCAAAGTTATAATTTTTTCTTCGGTATCCCCCCAGTTTTTGAGTTAGTTTAATGCTGAATTCTGCTGTTGCACAGTATCTATTGCTGCATGTCATTTGGAGAATAAGTAAGTGAAAAAAATACATAAAAGCCAGAGTAAAAACTGTGTTTGGAAGATCAAAAAATCCTTATTCTTGGCATATAACAATCTCTTAAATTTGTTACAAGCAGTGTATCCATGAAGACTCTTCTTTGCTCTCTAGTCAGTCAGTGCTTGATTGAGAAACTGGATAACGATTTAGGATTAAATGATCCGATTTCTGAAAGTTATTCCTATTCTGTTCTTCTCTCTGAAGTAATTTCTGTTGTATACTTGATGCTTAACATAAATGACTGTGGCAGTGTCTTGCTTAAAAGCCAGTGAATAGTAATAGAGCTGTATTTGTTTACACTGGCTAGACAACTGATACAGTCCACAGCTTGAAGGGCTTCCTGTGTATAATACTTGCTTAGAGAGGCAAAGGTGCAAAATACAAGAGGGATTGTGAGCATACTTCATGCTGAAATGTTATTAAAGGCAGATACCTTAGATTCATTAACATGTACAGAGAACCTTGCGAAGGGCATCAGATTTTCTAGTGAACATCCAGGTTGGCTGATGTGCACAGCTGGCACTGGCGTGCCTCTGAAGTGCCAGTCAGTTGTAGATTGTTGGCATGCCAGTTACATAGCAGAGTGGATGATTTTTGTTTGGGAGAATGTTACTGTGAAATGTCTGGCAAAGGCTCTTGTGTGCTGATTTGAGTTTTCCGTTCTGATACGGCATTATGGAAGAAAAATAGGAATATTGTCGGGCAGTGGGAAGAGGCCAAAGTGTAGTAGCTGGTATCCAACATGTGTATGGAGTTCTAAGGTGTGATAGTAGGCGTGTGCTCACCAACTACTGCAGGTCCTTCCTAGATACTTTCTTTCACCTGACACTGATTTAATTATATGATTTTGTTGGTAACTAGCTAATTTCCATACATTCCAATCATACATTTCTGAATGTCTCTAAATCTCTCTTTAAAGTTATCAAAGCTTGCAGAACTCCCAGTAGCTGATGGTAGCAAATTCCATAAATGAATTGTGTATACTGTAAAAAATGAACAACTTTTCGTTTATCCTGAATTTCCCAACCACTGTCTCTGTGTGAACCCAAGGACTCTTCGCTTTCATCACACCCTGCATAGGTTTATAAAACTCTTGTTATGTTCATCATGCTTTTTTCCCCCCTAAACAAAAAAGCCCAAAGGCTTTAGCCTTTCCTGTTGGAGACAATGCTTTAGTTTCTTAATGATGTTAGTCATTCTTTTGCTGTACTTTTTAAAGTTCTGCACCTGCATGGGCAAAGTGCAGCTTTTGGGCCATAATTTTTGCACTCTCCACTGTTCTTCAGTGTTCCCCATAAATTCTTTAGCAAAAAGAGTGTTTGCTGCTGAATTTCATAGACAAACTGAAAAACACGCTATTTACCGCAGAAAGGACAGTTGATTAAAAGTGTTGCCATACTTGACATGAAGGAGGAAATATTTGATTATATATAATTATGATCCTCTTTTCTATCTTTGTTATTTAAACAGTATTTGTAGGCTTTTGTTATTACACAGATTTTACAAGTTTTATTTAAACTTCCAGTTGCCACTAACTCTCAAGTGTATTGTGGAGGCGAGTTGATAAATGTTTAATGAATTAAAATTACTGTTTATATAATAATAATTAATTAAGTCTAAGTCGGGTTTTGTGAAAAAAGATATTTCAGATTAATAAGGAATTATAATAAAATATATGTATACATGTATACATGCATAAAATATAAAATAAAATACAACTTTTATAAAATATAATGCAAAGAAGTCCACTAAACTCCACTCCTCCCCCTTAGGCCATCTTCTTTTGCGTTGGCAGCCCTTGAGCAGTGGGCTGACTGGAAAGGTGGCCCCAAACTCCATGTAAGTTGTGCTGTAGTATTCTTGTTCAGATGCTTTAACAGTACTTGACTGTACTTTCTATAAGGTCAGTCGTACTTAGGATGTGTACCGATTGGATTTAGCTGGATTTTATTCTGCGTTTGTACTTCAGTATTTCCAGAAATAATAAAAGTAATAAGCTGTCAAATGGATTCTGACTTATGGTAACTTTTTCAGGGTTTTCTCATATAAAATACTCAGAAATGGTTTAGCAATCCCTCTTTCTAGTGGGCTCAGGGGCCTTACAGTTTGCATTACCTTTCAGCCATACACATTCTGGGTGATCTTGGCTGACACCATTCCAAAAAGGCATAGTAAAGATTTAAAATCCTGGCCCCTGGTTTTGCAGCCAGGGGCTCTAACCCACTTTCCAGCAATTCCAGCAGGTTTGCTGACTCAGAAGTTAACTGGGCAGCATTAATATTTTAGTCAGAAATTGGAGGCATCATTCTGGAATTTCTGTTTTTTTAAGAATAGGGTTTTTGTTCCTCAAAGTTAGTTGCTATTCTTTCACTGCCCAATGTCATCATTGATGGGGAGAGACAATTGTATACTTTTATATGGTTTTAACCTAATGGCTATTAGTAATCCTACTCCATCTGTTAGCAAATTCATTGCAGAAATCCTATTTCTAGTGAATTATCTTTTGTGAACATGCTCTATGAGGAATGTGGTCTACTGTGGCAGTAATGTTAGTGCTTGTGCTCTATGGGAGAGACTTTTGTTCCTTTTTCAGCTTCCAGGAGTGCTTTTTGATGTTCCTTATTGCTCTTAGAAAGTTCCCTTAGTTTTGCTGCTTCCTGTGTTCACCAGTAGATGGTACTAGAGTATTCTTTTCTGAGACGTCTGTGAACTCCTTATTAATTTGTAACTACTATTCTAAGTGATTACTCAAGACTTCAGAGGGTTGCAGTATGTGCTGTAACCAGATTAAATCTCACATCCATATATACCCTTCTAACACTTCTTTTACACCATCCTTACAGATTAACACACCTATTGTGGTATAATTGTGGTATAATCCAATAGTTTGTGGTGCAGAGCCTGTATAAAAGGCGTGAAGCAATTATTTAGGTGGGTACAAAGAAAGAAAGATAAAAGTTTGTTGTTTTTCTAGTAACTGGCAGCCAAAAGATCAAGCAGTGCATAGATATGTCTCTGGATGGTGGACGTTTTCTTTTTCATCTGGGTTAGAGTTTCATGCAACTGACTAAATGGGTAGATAAATTAGTCTGTTCTTGGAAGGCTCATTTGCAGTATGACTATGGCAGTGTAGTAAACTCAAATGTTTTTTTGTTAGTGTGAAGACTGCTACATGTGAACCTCCTATTTAAGCGCTATAGGCAATCAAGAATGTCATGGAAGCAACCTATGGAGTCCTGTGGAAATGAGAGAGAAGACTGACAAGACGGAAGGTTGGGTGCTTTGTCCCTCTTCTTCGGCACAGCATAGAAACCAAGAGGAGTACTAGAGGAGGGAAGTTCCCCTTTGCTCTAGTACCCAGCATACAAATACACCTTTTCATCTCTTCTCTAACAGTCTCTGGTAATTACTAAAATAACTTGTGGTCAAGTAAATTTTGGAAGCTTGTTTGCAAGGCTAGTGTGTGCCCAAGCTTGTATAAACAAGACTGAGGTGCCTTGTTAGATAGTGCTATCCTTGGCTTGCACTGAATACCAGAGTGAGGAGAAACAATTGAATATTTGAAGTTTCTGCCTGCTGCTTGTTGTTCAATTGAAGATTTTTTAAAACTTCCATATCTTCCTCAGATCCCACTCCATTGCTGTCACATTTTTCTGATCTTACTGTTGATTACTTTGATGGACTCTGCTTGCTGTAAGCTTCTGTCAAAGAGATGATTTTAATGCCTAGCCCTTGAAATAAATGCTGGTCTGGTTTTGTGAGCATGGTATCTTTATGTATAATGCTATGCTTGCTACATGCTGATTGATGAAGGCCATAGTCGCACTTCCTGTGGTTTTCACATTAGCTTGAAACACCATTCTGTCTTAGTTAATGCAGCTCTGTCCACTGAGAGGTGTGTAAGTCTGAGGTTTTAACAGATTAAGGCAAGAAAGCATCTGAACATCCTTCTGAAAAATTACTTATATTGCTTTTTTAATGAGAAAAAATCATCCAATTTTTAAATTTAAGCTTGTGTAGATCCACTGAGAGGGGACGTGGTGGCGCTCCGGATTAAACCGCAGAAGCCTCTGTGCTGCAAGGTCAGAAGACCAGCAGTCGTAAGATCAAATCCACGCGACGGAGTGAGCTCCCGTCGCTTGTCCCAGCTCCTGCCAACCTAGCAGTTCGAAAGCATGCAAATGAGAGTAGATAAATAGGTACCACCATGGTGGGAAGGTAACGGCGTTCCGTGTCTAGTCGCGCTGGCCACGTGACCACGGAAACTGTCTATGGACAAACGCTGGCTCTATGGCTTGGAGATGGGGATGAGCACCGCCCCCTAGAGTCGGACATGACTGGACTAAAAATGTCAAGGGGAACCTTTACCTTTAGATCCACTGAATCTAGCTGGATGGCAAATCCATGCTTTTGTAAATCAAGTTGATTCAGTGGCCTACTCTATTTGGAAAGACCAATTGGATTCAGGGTCTAGTTTTTAGGATTGCAATTTTCAATCAAATAAGTTTTGCTATAACCTCTGTTGGGGCTGACTGGAGTTTTTGGCCTTGAGATGAGAAAATGTACATAGTTGGATTATGGACTTGGTGGATGCCTAATAATACACAAGAGTTTGCTTAATAACTGAGACCTAGGAATAGATCTCCAGCCAGTTTACAGTAGAGTATAAGGCATCAGCTATGAGTGATTCCTAGTGTGGCAGTGTAGTGTAGTAGTGGATAGAGTGGTGGACTAGGACTCTGGACAACAGGGTTCATCTCCCCACTTGGCCATGGAAACTCATTGGGGGAGTGGAACTGGTAAAACTACTCCTTAAATATCTCACTTACCTTGAAAGCCCTATTAGGGTTGCTGTAAGACGGTTCTGACTTGATGGCACAGAATACACACAAATAATGCAGCAAGCAATAACCATCACTTAAACCATGTAGTATTACATCTATACCATTTAGTGAATTTTCACACCACTAAGTATGAGAGTAACTAGAGATGTTGATACACTACAGAAGGAGTGAAATCATTCTCAGATTACAGTTGCAATATGATACAGATATACTTTCATTATTAGAAAAGTGAATTGTTTACAAGTACGTAGTTAATTACAACTCATTCTGTCCAATGTCTGTTCTTAGCCAAATGTTTTTTTAAAAAATACTGGGAGGTTGAAGCTGCATTGGTTATAGCACTGTTACTTGTCCTGCCAGCTGCACATCACTCATATGCATATAGAGGGTGGGGCAGGGACCCTTGCCCATAGCACAGAGAATGCTTGTTTTGGACCTGAAGAGGACAAATAGTCTGATCCACCTTAAAATCCTTTCTAGAAGCAAAAAGTGTGAAATTTAGACTGTCATACTTTGATCACACCATGAGAAGACAAGACTTGCTGGAAAAGACAATAATGCTAGCAAGAGTCACAGGCAGCAGGAAAAAAAAAAGATCAAATATGAAATGGATTGATTCCATAAAGGAGGCCATATCCTTGCGATTGCAATAGCCATGTAGGACTGTTAGAGAAAATTTTGGAAGTCATTCATTTCCAGCATTGTGACTTGGCAGCACATACTAACAACAACACCTTAGGATATATTCCTCAGTTCCTAATGCCCTCGTTGTGACCACAAACATCTTCATGATAGCCTTCGCTCAATGTGCTGTGCATTTGCTTTTCCACCTGTTCTGTACTATCTACTTTCCATAAGTCTTTAGATGTCATGGTCCTGCTGTAGGAGTCCTTCAGTGATGATGAGTTGCTGCTAATGGATCTCATAGACCCTGAAACCTCAAAGGTCTAAGAGGCTGATCCCATAGATCAGTGGTTCCCAACCTTGGATCCGCAGATGTTCTTGGAGTAAAACTCCCAAAAGCCTTCACTACTAGCTGTGTTGGCCAGGATTTCTGAGAATTGTAGGCCAAGAACATCTGGAGACCCAAGGTTGGGAATCACTGTCCTAGGTGTAAGTAGCTCTGGGCCAGAATCCAAAGAGGAGCCTGAACCCCATCCAACCCCACAAAAACCCTGAAGGTCACCTGGTGAAGTACTTGGCTGGAAGGCTCCTCATAGGAAGTAGCTTGCTCAAAAGAAGGGAGTCTACTTGAGGGAAAGGTCTCCTTCACCTTCAGGGAGACCGGTGATCAAGATTCTGCAGCTGAGCTCCTCTTCCCAGGAAGCCAGATGCCTGCAGCTGACTTCTGGCTGAGACTTAAGTAGCAATTCACCCTTGGAATTGTGTGTTTGTTGCAGACAGGAGCTCTTTGAAGCTCCAGAGCATACCTGGAATTCCCATACTCCATGTGACTATGTACTGGTTTGACTATGCTGCTTGGAATTTGCCTGCCTGCTTGCTTCATAGCTGGACCGGCTTGAGTATGGATTGGTACAGGACTATGGCTCCCCCCCCCCCCGATCTCCTAGTTTACCTGACTGTTGTTATGATTCTTTTTTGTCAACATTGCTTGGTCTTTTGACACTGCTTCTGGATTCCCCCTTCCCTGGTCTGTCAATTCAGTCTTTATTGCGGTCATTGACCAGCGTAATGAGAATGGGGTACAAACAGTTGATATGCCCATTACAAACTCGATTTAAGCCGTAACCCAAACAGAACATCAATCTAAAATTTAACAAGTAACCTTACATTGATTCTAATAAAACCGAAATATAAGAATCCAGGGGGCAGTGAATAGAAAAGAGGAGAAAAGAAAAGGATTCTACAGGGTTAAATAAGTATTGTGACTCTTAAAAGTTAGTGTATCTATAAATAAAAGGTACAATCATAAAATAATTCCAAGGAATTATAGGTATACACACATATATATATATAATGTCATTAATCCAGCATTAAAAGACAAAATTAAATATAAATACTAGTTTATGATGCCAGTCATCCCCTGGCGAATTTTAATCGCTGCCACACAGACTCTAGCAACATTTATATGTTGTAACAGAGTTAATATCTGACAGCAACAAGGAGGTACAAAATTGACCTGAGCGTCCTGGATATTTATGGACTATTGGTAAGATGAAATTAGTTCGAATATCTCTATAAAACGAACATCGAAGGAGCACATTCTCTGTTGATTCTGTGTGGACAGAATCACAGGGGCATTGTCTTTCCAAGTAGGGAATCCTCCAATATCGGCCCTCAAGGACAGCTGAGGGGAGGGCATGACATCGTGCCAGGGTAAAGGCCCGCCAATGGTTTGGTATCTCAAGTCTGGATAAATATATCATAGGGGAGGCAAGATACCTACTGGATTCATTGATAATAAAAGTTGGAGATCTGGCTAAGTCCAGTTGTCGCTCTGTGTCTATTACCCGCTGTTTAATGAGCACTTTGGCCTGATCGTATCCCATGCTGAGTAGGACACCTGGGAAAAAACCCAGGGATGAAATTTTTGATACCACAGCCCTTTTCCAGGTGGACTTAAAATAATCTCTTAAGGTTAGCGGGGCAAGGGCCAAGGGGTGAAGAGATAATCTAAGCCAGTAATTAAGGATGACCGCCCACACCCTGGCCTCCATTTTCATAAGGCCCAGCTCTAGTCTCAGAGTGGCATTGGAGACACATTTTGGAACCTGTAGGGCCGATCTTATAAATTTGGATTGCACAAGCTCTGGTGGTGCAAAATTGGAAAGTGGGCCTAACTGGGCTCCATACAATAGTTGGGCTATTGACTTGGCTTCAAACTATTTAAGTGCTGCAGGTATATAGTGACCGCCTCTTGACTTGAGGAATTTAAGTATAGCCAATGTGTTTCTTTGTGCCACATCAGCAGCATGGTCCCCATGGGCTTTTCTACTACCAGTAGAATGGAAGACTACTCCCAGATATTTAAAAGATGAAACCTGCTCAATTTTATGGCTATATTCCAGGAGTAGCTTTTAGGTCTTTTGGCAAATGCCATGATTTTAGTTTTCTGATAATTAAGTTGTAGTTGTTCCTCCTTGCAATATTGCGTTAACGTCTTCAATGCTCTTTTAAGGCCAATAGGAGTTCTTGAGAGTAATGCTGCATCGTCTGCATAAGGGAAAATAGAGATGTGCCTTCCAGCCAATTTTGGAGGGTGAAAATTCACATTGTGAAGGCAGACCACCATGGAGTTAATATAGAAATTGAATAAAAGTGGGGCCAGAACACAACCCTGTTTGACACCTTCCTCCGTACCAACTGAATCGGTGAGGTGGCCCTGGACCCTGGTCTGTCTGTTTGCTCTGTGTGACCAGCCTGGTAGTCACATCAGACTACCCAGATCTTAGCACCGTAACCAATCTCCATGAGAACAGAACACCAAAGCTAGGCACACTATCTGGAAAAAAAAACCCTCACTATTTATGCTCTGAAGAACTATGGCAGTCAAGGATCCCTCTAAGGCAAGGGTCCCCAACCCCCAGTCTGTGGCCTGGTGCCGGTCCGTGGCCTGGCCTGGACCGGGCTGCAGAGACAGATCTCCCACCCACCCCGCACGCACTCTCCCCTGCACAGCCCCTTCGTGCATGTGTGCGAGTGTGCGCGTGAGCACCCCCACCCCTTCGTGCATGTGTGTGAGTGCCCCCGAGCGCCCCTGCCCTTCGTGCATGCACATGCGTGTGTGAGTGCCTGCGCAAGCACGCGCCCACCCCTTTGCACATGCTCGCAAGGGTGCCCCGCCTTCCCCAACCGGTCCGCGGTGTTAAAAAGGTTGGGGACCACTGCTCTAAGGCACACGGCTGCATGACTCTGCCTCCCTCTGCATAGCTTTCCTATTCCTCTGCGCAGCCTCTTTGGTTCCGGTCACGATCGAACCCCCGCATATGTGGGTGCACGCGGGGGAAAAGTCACATGAGAGAGAGGCGGAGCCTCACCCAGCAGGGCTGAAAATTTGAGGGTACGTTGATGGCAGTTGTCATTGGTATCATGTAGCCATGTTACAGGATGTGTGAGGTGGTGTGTCTGTGGATTCTTCAATTTGAAGAAGAATAAGTGGCACAAACACACACTGCTGTTCATAGGAATGAAAATCAGCTTTGTGTCTGCTTCAAAGTTTCTAAGGTTTTACCTTCCCTCCCACTTCATGACACATTGAAACCAAAATAGAACAAGACAGAACACACAGACCCACCCATCATCCCTGCAACCATCAGCTACATAAGAGGAATGCTGAACCCTTTATTTAAAATCTGATGTTTCTCCACCCTTTCCTCCCACAGTTCCAGCATTATTGGGTTTGTGGCCATTGCTGAAGTTCTCTGTTCTGATTCAAGTGACCAATATAGCAGATGGTTAAGGATTGCAGATGTTTTTCTTCCTGTGTTGCAGTGCAGGTGTAACATTATCAGACTGTTAGCACCAGTTACCTTAAAAGAAGTAGTTGCAGTACAAGTAGCATCAAGTAACTCAAGAAAATACTGAATTATTTGTGTGTAACATACTGGACTTGTTTGTACATCATGATAAGCCATTGTTGGTGTTAACTAGGGGTTGTTGCTTGAGGCATGAGTTTTATGATAAATAACGATGCAAGCTGTGGCTTGTTGTTTCCCACTTTTCCCCTCCCACCTCTTTGTTTCAGGTAGACAGCTGGGAAAACATGGCACAAACAAACCATGGTTGTGACTTAAAGTTTCACAATAGGACATGGTTTAAATAAACCAGAGGTCATCAGCACTTAACATTGCTTAACATTGTAATTTGTGGCTGGATAATGAACAATATTATATTAGCAGAGATGGGGTTATACATCATAATAAGCTAGACTTCAACAACCACATCGTGGCTTGCTGTGGTATACAAGTGTAGTTACTGTTATTTAATTGCAAGTGACCACTGATAGTCCTTAGTTCATATTGTGTACCAGGATCTCACATCAGAGCAGAGGGTCTTAGACTTTGCACATATTCTCTTCCATATTAGGAGCTACTACATCCTGCTGAGCTGGGTGTAAGTGATTCTTTTAAAAGGAGTGCAGTAAGGTGGTACATGTCAGAGGCTTAGTGCCACATTCCTTCAAACTTATTTTTATTTATTTATTTATTTATTTATTTATTTATTCGGCTTTTACCCCGCCCATCTAGATTCAAACGAATCTACTCTGGGCAGCTTACAGTCCGATATAAAACGAGAATTAAAACAGACAATATCCAAAACAAAAAAGAAAAGTAAGCAAAGTCCAAGATGGGAAAACACAGGGAACTAAGTGATGGAAGGGGGGAAGGCCTGCCTGAAGAACCAAGTCTTCAGCTTGTTCTTAAAAACTCCCAGCGAGGGTGCCAGGCGAATCTCAGGAGGCAAGATGTTCCAGAGGCGAGGGGCCACCGCCAAGAAGGCTCGGTTTCTAGTTCTCTCCTTCTGGGCCTCTCTCCGGGTCAAGCCCCTCAGCCGCCGAGCCTGGCTAGATCGAGTGACACGAGTAGAGCTAGGTGGGAGCAGGCGCTCTGCCAGGTATCAAGGTCCTAAACCGTTTAGGGCTTTATATGTAAGCATTAATACCATGAAGTCAGTGCGGAAACGAACTTATGTGAGATGGTAACAGTGATTCATTTATCTAAAGCAGCTTCTCCTATCTTGCTTACTTGGTTGTATTGGGCTACAGCTCCCACTATCCCTTTCCAACACGTTAATCTGCAGGAGATTGGCAAAGATTTATTACTTCCAATGATTTAACTATAGAAACATCAAGGTGGCACCCTGAATTGAAATGGAAAAAGCTTGCAACAAAAAGGAATTTATTTTAATGCAACTGGGTTTTCACAGACTAAGGCATGTATCCTTTTCGCTAGGTTCTGATGAGTGGATCTCAGGGTTTAGTACAACAAAGTAGATCGCATAAATCCAAGTTTCTCCCACCACTGAATAAAATGAACAAAAAGACATTCTGGAAGCTTTTTGTCTCTGCTTGCTTAGGTAAAGGTAAAGGTTCCCCTTGACAATTTGTCCAGTCATGTCCGACTCTAGGCGGTGGTGCTCATCTCCGTTTCCAACCCATAGAGCTAGCGTTTGTCCGCAGACAATCCTCCGTGGTCACGTGGCCAGCGTGACTAGACACGGAACGCCGTTTACCTTCCCACTGAGGTGGTACCTATTTATCTACTCGCATTTTTGCATTTTGCATGCTTTCGAACCGCTAGGTTGGCGGGAGCTGGGACAAGCGACAGGGGCTCACTCCGTCGTGTGGATTTGATTTTACGACTGCAGGTCTTCTGACCTTGCAGCACAGAGGCTTCAGCGGTTTAACCCGCAGCGCCACCACTGCTTGCTTATGCTTTGTCAATCTGTTGTAACTTTTCTTCTACCAGGAAAGTAGAGCACAACCTATTTTATAAGCACAGCCACTTCCTATGCAGAAACAAACTAAACTGAAGGAAAAACTAAATGGCAGTGTGTTGCATCATCTAGTTTCAAAGTTACATGTAGCAGTCTCTAGCTAAAGGTAAAATAGCAATAAGTAAAAGAAGAAAAAAATGTCTGGGTGAAACTAAGAATATCTATTTTCCCTAGAATATGAGCAAGAACTCAAGATGGTTTAATATGCAAACCATTCTGCTTATTTCTTCAGTTCTCTTATTGTAAGCTGACAGTGATAAATGAACAAATTCTTCAATGGGTTCCAACTTTATTTTGTTTAGATTTCCCATATGTAACCATATTTGGCGATTATTATCCTAGTGATGACTGCAGCTGTTTTCTAGTAGCTATTTTTCTTGTTTTTCTAGGACTGTGGTTATATGTTGAGGATTATAATAGAGAAGCCTTAACTCCAATGCAGTGTGCATTTTGGTGTGCCTTTTTGTTTTGTGTGTGTTGAAAGCCAAATGAGTCCTGTGGAAAGACAGTTTTTGTTCATGGGCTCTTCAAAGATTTGGGCCTGGCTTAAAACAGAATAATGTTCTTACCATTCCAAAATTCAGAGGAGTTGGAATCTGTTCTATTCGTTTCTGCCCCACCTGACTCTAAATCTAGTTATCACTAAGTAGATTACAAAATACAATAATCATCAGGAAGAAAGGTCATAAAGTAGCATAAAATTAGCATGTTTAAGTCAGTGTTCAGGGTGCTCTATGTTTCTAAAAATAAAAATGTTTTAACCATTCTGTGAAAGCTTGCAAGAAACTGAAACAGGTAGACCTCCCATGGAGGAATTTTCTACAACTGTGGTGCCACTGCCTACTAATAGAAAGAGAAATCATTCCTGTAATTATATTGGTAGCTGCAGCAAGACTTCTGGGTGTGTAAGTTAAAAATCATTTGCTGCCCTCCAGTTCTTACTGGACTAAACTACCATTGTCCTTGAACATTCGCCCATTCCAAAATAGCTGCAGCATGCCAGCAGATTTTAGAGTGGAGAACCATATGTAGAAGTAGATGTAAAAGAACATTTGCTCAATACAAGCTGCAGATGTCTGAACCTGCAACTTAAAATGGGACCACAAACTAGTAGCCAATGCAGTTGTTTTTACCTTAGCATTGATATGACTGCTTCTTGAATTCATTATTAGTAACTGGACTGCTGTGTTCTGTACTAGGTGATGTTTCCAAATATCTTCAAGGTGTATAGCCCACATAGAACATATTATGCTAATCACATTAGGTGTATATGATAAAACCCAGATTCTAATTCTCTTAAGATAAGGTGCACAATCTCATGGACCATTTTTCACATTTGTTGCTTCCCAAAAGCCATATACCCAAAGGGGAGAGGTGTGGTCAAAGAGGCTAATTTGCATATATTCTTGTCACCATTGTCATCATCATCATTGGAAAGTTTGCTATAGTGGATTTTAGTTAGCTGAAAAATTGGTTTAACAGGGAAACACTTTCTCTAGTGTCCAGTTTTTCTTTTTTTAAAAGTTGGAAGCTATGGGGCGCAGAGAGGCTCAAAACATAAAAAGACTTTCAGATCAGTTTTTTTTACAAAAAATTCTGGGGTATGTCTTTGCTGAGGGCCCTAAGATTAGACAGTGCCCACAAAAATGACATTATGGGCTGCATAGGGTCCACAGGCTCTTAAGAATTGCTAGACGTGGAGTACCAACTGAAAATCACACTCCAAAAGAGTGTACAAGCATACTTCCCAAGCAATCTGACAGCAATCTTTTATATCTGAGCTAATAAAATTACAAATCTAGTGGTAGATAAGAGCAGACACTCTTAACCCACCTCAACCCTTACCTAGATGCAGGAGATTTCAGGATGTTGGAAGTGGCAGTAAAGGAACTCTGTGTGACAGTGATCATATTCTACCAGAAGTCTTGATTTCAAAGGAAACCAAAGCAGGGTGCAGCCATACACATATGCTAGATTTTTTTAAAAGCCAATTTTAATAATCTCAGAAATTGTGGTGCTGGAGGAGACTCTTGAGAGTCCCCTGGACTGCAAGGAGAACAAACCTATCCATTCTGAAGGAAATCAACCCTGAGTGCTCACTGGAAGGACAGATCCTGAAGCTGAGGCTCCAATACTTTGGCCATCTCATGAGAAGAGAAGACTCCCTGGAAAAGACCCTGATGTTGGGAAAATGTGAAGGCAAGAGGAGAAGGGGACGACAGAGGACGCGATGGTTGGACAGTGTCATTGAAGCGACCAGCATGAATTTGACCAAACTCCGGGAAGCAGTGGAAGACAGGAGGGCCTGGCGTGCTCTGGTCCATGGGGTCACGAAGAGTCGGACACAACGACTAAACAACAACAACAAAAGGTCCCATGGCAGGAGATCCTAACACGAAAAAGAGTCTGAAGGGTGGAAATTTCAAAAAAAAATAAAAAAAAAAAATCTAAAAGCACAACTACAAACAATGTGAACAAGGAAAAAAGGGATGGAAGACAAAAACACACACACACACAAAAAAAAGGCCAGTGTGGCTTCACAAAAAGCTCAGGGAGGACCTGAAAGCAACCAAACAAAAAAGACATGTACAGGAAGTGGAAAGAAAGCCAGGTCACAAAGGAAGAGTACAGACAAGAAGCAAGGAAAAGCAGGGATGGCATTAGGAGAGAAAAAGCTCAGAATGAGCTGAGATTAGCTAGAGACACTAAAAGCAGTAAAAAAGCATTCTTCAGGTATTTGCGAAGCAAAAGACAAAATAAATAGTGGCACATCTACTCAGTGGAGATGGAAAATGACAACAGATGACAAAGAAAAGGCAGAGATGCTCAGTTCCTATTTTCGCTCAGGCTTTACCCATAAGACAGACTATGAACTTCCAAACAAATTGGAAGTGCTAGTGGAGGGGACAGGATTGCAGCTGGAGATAGATAAACAAATAGTCAAGGTATACCTTACCACCTTGAACAAGTTCAAATCTCCAGGGCTGGAAGAACTGCATCCAAGAGTACTGAAGGAATTGGCTGAAGAACTCTCAGAACCACTATCCATTATTTTCTTGAAATCATGGGAACCGGGTGAGGTGCCACATGATTGGAAGAGGGCCAATGTTGTCTCTGTCTTCAAAAAGGGCAAAAAAGAGAGGAACCTGGGAACTACAGGTCATTCAGCCTGACATCAATCCCAGGCAAAATTCTGGAACAGATTGTAAAGCAGTCATTGTGCAAGCACCCAGAAAACAATGCAGTAATAACTAGAAGCCAACATAGATTTGTCATGAACAAATCCTGCCAAACTAATTTGATCTCGTTTTTTTGATCAGGTCACCTCCCTGATAGACAGAGGGAATGCTGTAGATGTAGTATATCTTGACTTCATCAAAGCTTTTGACCAAGTGCCCCATGATATCCTGATTAGCAAGCTAACTAGGTGTGGGCTGGATAGATCAAGTGTCAGGTGGATACACAATTGGCTACAGAATCATATTCAGAGGGTGATGATAAATGGGTCCTTCTCTAATTGGAAGGAGGTAACAAGTGGGGTACCCCAAGGCTCAGTCCTGGGTCTGGTGCTCTTCAATATTTTTATTAATGACTTGGATGACGGAGTGCATGGAATGCTTGTCAAATTTGCAGATGATACCAAATTGGGCGGAATAGCTAATACCTTGGAAGACAGAAACAAAATTCAAAATGATCTGGAGCACTGGGCCGAAAGCAAAAGAATGAAATTCAGCAGGGATAAGTGCAAAGTACTGCACCTTGGAAAAAGAAACCAAATCCACAATTACAAGATGGTGGATACCTGACATAGCAATAGTAGAAGCGAGAAGGGTCTCGGAATTGTCGTAGATCACAAGCTGAATATGAGCCAACAGTGCGATGTGGCTACAAAAAAAGGCAAATGGTAGTTTAGGCTGCATTAACAGAAGTATAGTTTCCAAATCCCGTGAGGTGCTAGTCCCCCTCTATTCAGCACTGGTTAGGCCTCTCGTTGAGGATTATGTCCAGTTCTGGACACCGCACTTCAAGGTTGCTGACAAATTGGAACAAGTTCCGAGGAGGGCAACAAGGATGATCAGGGGGCTGGAAGCCAAGTCCTAGGAGGAAAGACTTAAAAAAATGGGCACCTTTAGCCTTGAGAATGTGTAGTGTGCATAATTAACTTGTAAACCGCCCAGAGAGTGCTTTAAGCGCTATGGGGTGATATATAAACAGCACTCTTTGCTTTGATTTGCTTTTGAGAAAAGAAGACAGAGGGGAGATATGATAATACTTTTCAAATACTTGAAAGGTTGTCATACAGAGGAGGGGCAGGATCTGTTCTCAATAATCCCAGAATGCAGGGCACGCAACAATGGGCTCAATTTACAGGAAGCCAGATTTCAGCTGAATATCAGGAAAAACTTCCTAACTGTTAGAGCAGTAAGACAGTGGAACCAATTGCTTTGGAAGGTTGTTAGTGCCCGAACAGTGGAGGCATTCAAGAGAAACTTAGACAACCACCTGGCAGATATCCTTTGACTTGTATTCCTGAATCAAGCAGGGGGTTGGACTTGATGGCCTTATAGGTCCCTTCCAACTTCACTATTCTGTAATTCTGTGATGCCTGTGTTGTTGATCTCCAGGATTGACTACTGTAACACTCTCTCTGCGGGATTCCCCTTGAGGTTGACTCAAAGACTGTAGTAGCTGTAAAATGTGGCCACCTGGCTGATAGAGGGTGTGAATAAATTCGATCACATCTCCGCAGTCTTGGTGTGCCTGCAGTGGTGATGTCCCAGATCAAGTTCAACATCTTGATGCTCACCTATAGAGCCCCAGTTTGGGGCCTGGATACTTGTCAGAACTCCCTTTTTCTAAGATCATCTGCCATGCCACCATATCCTCCCAGGCAGTGCTCCTCTGGGTGACTACCCTGAAGAAGGCTGGAAGGCAGTGGTATCAGCCTTTGGAACCAGCTCCCGTTCGAGCTGCACTTGGCCCCCTCCCTTCTCACTTTTAAGAGGTTGCTGAAGATGTTGCTCTTCAGAGGGGGCTTCAAATGCAACCTCGCCTGAACCTGCCTTTGCCTCATACCCTGACATATTCACATGGAAACACTGCACTGATTTAATTTGTATTGTATTGTTTATTTTACAATTTAATTGAGGCTTTTTGACATGTTTCTTTTGAATTCATTATGCTGTTAACCACTCAGAATAGTGAATTGCACCAATGCGGTGATAGATAGATAGATAGATAGATAGATAGATAGATAGATAGATAGATAGATAGATAGGTAGGTCATTGAGACTAATTAACTCTTCTTAATTTCAGAACAAATGTGCGTGCTCAGTATCATGTGTAAAGTGTTATAGGGCTGTTTCAAAGTGATCAAAGCTCCAGAAGGACGATGTAGGCAGATAGTGAAGGTCTGCTCTGAGCATCATGTACCCTTAAGAATTTGTTAGGAGGGGACTGCTGCAGTTGATAGATGGATGGAGAAAAATTAATCCAACTGAAAGACACTACACCTTTTTTTTCAGAAAGGCATCAATCATACTCTAGGATTGGCATGTGTTGGTTATCGAAAACTAATATGAAGAACTTAGAAAAAGCTTAAATTTTACCAAAAATAATGCGAGACCATAATCCTTTAAAGATGATTTGGAGGAAAGAATTATGAGAAGATGGAGACTAAATAATAACTTGCTGATACAAGAGGATATTCTTTAAAACTGACAAAAAACCCTGAAACAATTAATTAAAATAAATTGGACAGAACTCCCCATTGCAACTATCTGGGAAATGAGTAAAGCATTTATGAGAGGAAATCTGATCTCCATTGCATTAAAAAAGAAAAGCGAAAAAGTAGAGCAAACAAGGAAATTAACAGATAAAATTCAGTCATAGAAAGACAACATAAAAAGTGGTAAAAAAAACATGTAATTAGAGAAATTAAGATCTTAAAGCTCAACTAGACCTATTACAAACGGAAGAGATGCAGAAGAAACTTAGCTTTCTTAAGCAGAAATATTTCGAACATGCAAATAAACCAGGACGATTTCTGGCACAACGTTTAAGAAAGGATGTGGAGGAAAAGATGATAATAGGAGTGAGAGCAGGAAAGGGGATCACATATGTGGAAAAAGAAATACAAGAACAATTTGTCTCTTACCTCACACAATTATATAAGAAGGAGAAGCTGGTAGAAGGGGGATTTGAAGAATATATAAAGATTACAAGTATGTGTGGATTATAAAATGTTTGCCTAGATAATGGCAAACAGACTTAAGAAGTGTATTATCAAAATAATACACTCTGATCAGACTGGATTTGTCCCTAAGAGACTTATGCGAGATAACATAAGATTTGTATTAGATGCAATGGAATTTGTAGGGGAAAAATTACAAAACAGCATTTATGTTTCTAGATGCAGAGAAGGCATTTGATAACATTTCTTGGAGCTTTCTAAGTAAAGTTTTGCGGCATTTGAAATGTGGTGCAAAGTTTGAAAATTGGGTTCAAGGAATTAAAAAACAAAATGCAAATATATTAATGCATGGGGTTTTAACTGATGGTTTTATTATTAAGAAGGGAACTGGACAAGGCAACCCATTGTCACCATTGTTTATTTTAGCGATGGAGATCTTTGCAACTAAGATTAGACAAGACAGCCAAATTGAAGGATTAAAGACAGCTGGAGAGGAGTTTAAACTACGAAGTTATGCAAATGATGTTGTTTTAACGATCTCCAATCCATTATATTCAGTACAGTGGGTAATGGAACAATTAGCAAAGTTTGGACTCCACTTAGGCTTTAAAATTAATAGGGAAAAAATGAAAATTGTAACAAATTTTCTAAAAAAAACAAGCAGATAACATAAAAATTACAGGGTGTCAGCTCATGGATGAACCAATAATGTATTTAGGTATTTACTTAACAGGAAATAATAAAACACTGTATAAGGATAAGTATGAAAGAGCATAGAAAAAATTCAGAAAGATCTAAGAGGATGGGCTAATCTAAAACTCTCCTGGCTGGGAAAAATATCAGCAATAAAAATGAATATATTGCCAAAAATTCACTTCTTGTTCCAAATGATTCAAATTACAATTCAGAAAAAAAAAATTAAAGACTGGCAAAAACAAATAAATGCATTTATATGGAGTGGCACAAAAACAAGGATAAGATTTAAGGTATTATAAGATGATAAGAAAAGACAGAAACCGACGGCACTTAGTGTTAAGTTATACTATCAAACAGCAGGTTTACTGTGGATTGTAGACTGAATTAAAAAAAAACCCCAAATGACAGGTTAATGAAGTTGGAATCAACAGATCAATGTGAAGGCCCTCATAACCTGTTATGGATACAAAAAAGAACTAAATCTAGCCACATAATCATGGATAGCCCGTTAAAAACATGGGATTCCTTAAAACTGAGGATCAGTTTCAATTTTACATTACCGATCATGGCTCCTATGGATGCATATTAGAACAAGCAAGAGAGAATGGTACCTGATCTTATAATCTTTCAGAAGATGATAGAGTCGCAGGTAATAAAAGAGGAAAGAAAAAAGATAAGTTGGCTATCTTATCTTCAGTTAATTTCAAGATACAAAGAGGCTACACAAGATAATAGAGGAAGATTAAGAAAATTAACAGAGTTTGAGAGAATAATTAAGCAAAAAAAGAGAGTGACTATAGGACAAATATGCAAACTATTACTTCAATTTGAAACAGAAATGGAGCCACTTAAAATCAGTATGTTAAAGTGGATGCGGAATCTAGTGAAAGTGATAACCTTCCAACAATGGGAGGGACTATAAACAAACAATGTAAAATTTACTGCAAGTCAAACTGTAAGAGAAAACTGGTATACAATGTATTATCAATGGTATATAACTCCAAAAGATAGATAGATATATAACATGAACAAAAGCTATTTGGGTTTCTCTTAGAAGTGCCAAAAAGCTGAAGGCTCATACTACCACATGTGGTGGACTTGCAAAAAGACAAAGAAATTCTAGAAAGACATTCATTCTGAAATGCAAAAGATTCTGAAAGTTGAATTTGGAATGAAACCAGAGACCATGTTCTTGGCAATAACACCAGATGATTTGGGAAAACCTTCACAAGAACTTTTCAATTATATGTTGACGGCAGCTAGAGTAGTAATGGCAACAAATTACAAAATGGAGATATGGCTGACAATAGAAGATTGGAGAGATAAAATGATTTAATATGCCGCAATGGCAAAACTCACGAATTATGTAAATGGAAGATCAGCTAGAGAATTAGAAAAAAAGTGGGAAAACTATTTTGACTATTATAAATAATTAGAAGGGGTAAAGAACCAACTTTACAAAAAGTATTAGGTAAAACGAGTAGAGTTCACATTCTAAAATGTTAACAAAAACTAAAATACAGCACTGCTTAGAATAATATGTATAATATAGGTTTTAAAATAAGAAGGCTATATAAGCTGTGTAAATGAAATGCCCGTTGTCCTTGATATATATGAAATGTATGTTTTTTTCTTTTTCTGTAGTTTTTTTTTCTGTACTTCCATATATTCAAAATTAATTTTAAAAAATAATAATAAAAAAAGAATTTGTCAGGTGTCAGGCTGCTGTGTTTGACACCACCTGAAGCTTCTCAAAGTCATCTTTAGATTTTAAGAGGGTTACCCAGTTTATCCTCCTGGAATCCCTTATACTTACTTATCAGGAGAAGGAGAATGTGTAAGGGAGAGTATATTAAATCTGATACCTTTCTTCTGCCTTCCTGTTCTATTAGTCCTCCAACCCTTTTGGCTTCTGAAGTCTTTAGGCATTTTAGGAAACTGGAATCAGGCTACTTTGTTCTGTGCTACCATAACAACTGTCTCCATGGCAATGTAGATCCAATGAGTGAACTTCTGTAAAGTCAGTTTTGGTGCGCGCGCGCGCGCGCGCGCGCGCACACACACACACACACACACACACACACACACACACACACACACACACACACACACACACACACACACACACACACACACACACACACATTTTCAGAACCTGTTAAAAAAAGCTTCCAATCCAGATCTTTCAGTTGTCTCGCCTCAGTAACCATTTTAGTGTCTCTCCACGGCTGAAATAATGCAGTTCATACACCAGGCTACAGCCTTGATTGCATCTTCCTCAGTAGTACTTTCATTCTGGTTACATGGGTCAAACTCACAATTATCATGATAGAACTAAGTTCATTTTCAAGCAATCAACAGCCACTGACATGGCAGTGCTTTTGTATTTATTTATTTAACATGTTTTTACCCCGCCCTTCTCCTTAAGAAGGATGCAAGGTGGCTTACATCATTAAAAAAATAATTTTTGAAGCTACAGATACTAAAAAGGACCAAACATACAATACGAAAAGATGGGAAACAAAAGCAGCACCAAAAACACGTTCAAAGCGGTAAGGCACAACAATCCAGTTAAGAACTCCACTCAGGCAGCCAGTCATTAAGGGAAGGCTTGCCTGAAGAGAAAGGTTGTCTGCTTGCAGAAGGACAGAAAAGATGGGGCCAGTCTAGCCTCCTGTGAGAGGAAGTTCCCAAGTCTGGGAGCAGCAACAGAGAAGGCTGTCTCCTGTGTCCACACCAAATGCAAATGTGAAGGTGATGGAACCAAGAGAAAGGCCTCTCCTGATGTTCTTAACACCCAGGAAGACTCATAAAGAGAGATGTGGTCCTTGAGGTAGCTTGGACTGAAGCCATTTAGGGCTTCATAGGTTAGAACCAGCACTTTGAATTGTGCCTGGAAATGGATCGGCAGCCAATGTAGCTGCTGTAACATAGGGTGATCCCTTTGACCAGCCCCAGTTACCAATCTAGCTGCAGTATTTTGGACCTGCTGAAGTTTCCGAACAGATTCCAGCAGCCCCATGTAGAGAAATCACCATGGGCGGATCAGTCCACTTCAGCAACAGGCACAGCTGGTGCACTAGTTTTAATTTTGCAAAGGCACTCCTGGCCACTGCCGAAACCTGCGCATCCATGCTCAGAGACGAATCCAGGAGCACCCTCAAGCTGCACACATGTTTTCAGAGGTAATATAACCCTATCTAGCACAAGCTGCATCCTAATGCCTTGATCTGCCTTTCAACTGACCAAGAGCACTTCTGTCTTGTCTGGATTAATTTACTCTCATCTAGTCCATTACAGACATCAGACACTGATGTAGTGCTGGGACAGCTTCCTTGGATTTTGATGGAAAGGAGAGATAGAGTTTTGTGCCATCTGCATACTGGTGACACTGAACCCCAAACTCTGGAAAACCTCTCCCAGCAATTTCATGTAGATGTTAAATAACATATGAGACAAAACAGAACCCTGAGGGGATCTCAGAGGCCAGCAGCCAGGGTGTTGAACAGGATTTCCCCAGCACTACCTTCTGCGTTCTCTCCTCCAGAAAGGACCAGAGCCACCATAAAACAGTGCCTCCAAGTCCCATCCCAGAGAGATGGGCCAAAAGAATACCATGGTCCTTAATTCAAATGAATAATAGAAGTGAATTCCTTTCTTTCTAACTTGAGTTTTAAAAAGCTCTGGGAAGGAAACTCAAGGACTTTGGGGCCCAGATAGTTTTTTCTTCCATCCTACCGGTGCTCGGAAGAGGAATCGAAAGAGAAAGGAAGATCCTCTGGGTGAATGACTGGCTACGAAGGTGGTGTCGACAAGACGGATTTGTTTTTTGGGACCATGGGCTAAGCTTCCTGGAAGAAGGACTGCTAGCAAGAGACGGCTTGCATCTAACAAGGACTGGGAAGAATGTGTTTGCCCACAGCATGAAGAACTTCATCAGTATGGCTTTAAACTGAATGGGAAGGGGAAGGGAGACGTAAGCACAGAGCTAAGGGTAGATGAAGCCTTACACACAATAAGAGGAATGGACCAAACTGATCAAAAGGGCAAAAATAATAACATTAAAAATAATAACCACAGTAATAAACATAACAATAATCATAATAATAATCATAATAATATTCGTAAAATGTACAAAGAAAAATCACACACCCTCCGGTGTTTGTATACGAATGCCAGGAGTATGGGAAACAAACAAGAAGAACTGGAAATTTTAATTCAGGAGGGTAAGTATGACTTCCCCTTCACGGATTGCTGCCTTGTCGTGGCAAAGTGTCTTGAGTAATTCAGAGAAGCTATGGGCTGTGCCGTGCAGGGACACCCAAGACGGACAGGTCATAGTGGAGAGTTCTGACTAAACGCGATCCACCTGGAGCAGGAACTGGCAAGCCACTTCAGTATCTTTGCCAAGAAAACTCCATGGACAGAAACAAAAGGCTAAAAGATATGACGCTGGAAGATGAGCCCCTCAGGTCGGAAGTCGTCCAACATGCTACTGAGGAAGAGCGGAGGACAATACAAGTAGCTCCAGAGCTAATGAAGTGGTTGGGCCAAAGCCGAAAGGACGCTCAGCTGCGGACGCGCCTGGAAGGGAAAGGAAAGTCCGATGCTGCAAAGAAGAATACTGCATAGGAACCTGGAATGTATGATCTATGAACCATGGTAAGCTGGATGTGGTCAAACAGGAGATGGCAAGAATAAACATTGACATCCTGGGCATCAGTGAACTAAAATGGATGGGAATGAGCGAATTCAATTTAGACGATTATCATATCTACTATTGTGGGCAAGAATCCCATAGAAGAAATTGAGTAGCCTTCATAGTCAACAAAAGAGTGGGAAAAGCTGTACTGGGATACAATCTCAAAAATGATAGAATGATTTCAATACGAATCCAAGGCAGACCTTTCAACATCACAGTAATCCAAGTTTATGCACCAAGCACCGATGCTGAAGAGGCTGAAATTGACCAATTCTATGAAGACGTACAACACCTTCTAGAACTGACACCAAAGAAAGATGTTCTTCTCATGATAGGGGACTGGAATGCTAAAGTAGGGAGTCCAGAGATAAAAGGAACAACAGGTAAGTTTGGCCTTGGAGTTCAAAACGAAGCAGGGCAAAGACTAATAGAGTTTTGTCAAGATAACAAGCTGGTCATCACAAACACTCTTTTCCAACAACATAAGAGGTGACTCTACACATGGACATCACCAGATGGGCAATACCGAAATCAGATTGATTCTGTTCTCTGCAGCCAAAGATGGAGAAGCTCTATACAGTCAGCAAAAACAAGACCTGGAGCCGATTGTGGCTCTGATCATCAGCTTCTTATAGCAGAACTCAAGCTTAAACTGAAAAAAGTAGGAAAATCCACTGGGCTAGTCACACATATAAGTTTATTGCGTGGCACACAGGCCATTGCAAAGTACATCAAATAAAAACAACACAATACAGTACAATTCAATACACTATAGTAAAAGCAGCTAAAAACCTCTAACATCTTAAAAAAACAACTCAACTAAGTGAAGGTAGTTGCTAGACAGTATCTGATGCTAATAACAAGCATCTATCATGGAAGGGGGAACCCCAAGGGTACATAAGCCTAAATAACCGCTTGATTAGTAGTAGTGGGGGCTACAAGTTTCATTTTCATAAGTATAGATATAAATCTTGCCATTCGAAATGTAATAAATTTATCTCTGTCTGAGAGTAGGATCCTCAGCTTTTCCTGGACAGGTCTTCCAGGATATTTTTCCAAAATAGGCTTCAGGAGCCTTTCACGGTGGGTCACGAATAGAGGACAGTAAAACAAAACATGTACTAAGTCCTCAACTGATTTTTGGTCGCAAGAACAAACTCTCTCACAGTATGAAATTTGTGTGTAACGTCCTTTTAAGCTAGCAAGTGGCAACATATCAAGACGTGCCTGAGTGAAAGCTTTTCTATAGTCAAAGCTCACTAAATTGGCAAAATAAGAAGGAAGATTTAAAGGCGGAGATGAAATAATCTTATAAAACGGGGCCGTTTTTAGAGTGCCTAGCAAACCTATATATGTTTGGTAACAGAGATCAAATAATCTCTGCTTTAATGAGCTTTTTGCTGCAGACAGACCAAGATGCCTTACATACTCTTCTGAAAATCCAAGTTTGGCTACTAGTTGCAGTACAGAGGATTTCCACGTTCCAGAATTCATTTCCCCATATGATGATGTTAAATATTCTGACTGAGTGGTAAACAAAATTTTCAGCCAATAGTTAATTATTGATTTGTTGACTAGTGTCATTATTGACATTATTGCCAATTCTAGTCTAACTAGCGCTGAGGGAGTAGAAGGAGGTACTGCCAACAATAGTCGGGCAAATCTGTTTTGGGTTAGTCAGGTATAATCTAAACCAAATCCCTGTATGAATACACAGTGGAAGTGAAGAACAGATTTGGTGGACAGAGTGCCTGAAGAACTATGGATGGAGGCTCGTAACATTGTACAGGAGGCAGCAATGAAAACCATCCCAAAGAAAAGGAAATGCAAGAAAGCAAAGTGGCTGTCCAACGAGGTCTTACAAATAGCAGAGAAGAGAAGGGAAACAAAATGCAAGGGAGATAAGGAAAGTTACAGAAAATGGAATGCAGACTTCCAAAGAATAGCAAGGAGAGACAAGAGGGCCTTCTTAAACAAACAGTGCAAAGATATACTGTAGAGGAAAAGAATAGAAAGGGAAAAACCAGAGATCTGTTCAAGAAAATTGGAGATATTAAAGGAACATTTTGTGCAAAGATGGACATGATAAAGGCCAAAAATGGTAGGGACCTCACAGAAGCAGAAGACATCAAGAAGAGGTGGCAAGAATACAGAGAGGAATTATACCAGAAAGATCTGGATGTCCCGGACGACCCAGATAGTGTGGTTGGTGACCTTGAGCCAGACATCCTGGAGAGTGAAGTCAAGTGGGCCTTAGAAAGCACTGCTAACAACAAGGCCAGTGGAGGTGATGGCATTCCAGTTGAACTATTTAAAATCTTAAAAGATGATGCTGTTAAGGTGCTACACTCAATATGCCAGCAAGTTTGGAAAACTCAGCAGTAGCCAGAAGATTGGAAAAGATCAGTCTACATCCCAATCCCAAAGAAGGGCAGTGCCAAAGAATGCTCCAACTACCGTACAATTGCACTCATTTCACACGCTAGCAAGGTTATGCTCAAAATCCTCCAAGGTAGGCTTCAGCAGTATGTGGACCGAGAACTCCCAGAAGTACAAGCTGGATTTCGAAGGGGCAGAGGAACTAGAGACCAAATTGCTAACATGTGCTGGATTATGGAGAAAGCCAGAGAGTTCCAGAAAAACATCTACTTTGCTTCATTGACTACGCAAAAGCCTTTGACTGTGTGGACCACAACAAACTGTGGCAAGTTCTTAAAGAAGTGGGAGTGCCTGACCACCTTATCTGTCTCCTGAGAAATCTATATGTGGGACAGGAAGCAACAGTTAGAACTGGATATGGAACAACTTATTGGTTCAAAATTGGGAAAGGAGTACGACAAGGCTGTATATTGTCTCCCTGCTTATTTAACTTATATGCAGAATACATCATGCGAAAGGCAGGACTGGATGAATCTAAAGCCGAAATTAAGATTGCCGGCACAAATATCAACAACCCCAGATATGCAGATGATACCACTCTGATGGCAGAAAGTGAGGAGGAATTAAAGAATCTCGTAATGAGGGTGAAAGAGGAGAGCGCAAAAAATGGTCTGAAACTCAACATCAAAAAAACTAAGATCATGGCCACTGGTCCCATCACCTCCTGGCAAATAGAAGGGGAAGATATGGAGGCAGTGACAGATTTTATTTTCTTGGGCTCCATGATCACTGCAGATGGTGACAGCAGACACAAAATTAAAAGACATCTGCTTCTTGGGAGGAAAGCGATGACAAACCTAGACAGCATCTTAAAAAGCAGAGACATCACCTTGCCGACAAAGGTCCGCATAGTCAAAGCTATGGTTTTTCCAGTAGCGATGTATGGAAGTGAGAGCTGGACCATAAAGAAGGCTGACCGCCGAAGAATTGATGCCTTTGAATTGTGGTGCTGGAGGAGACTCTTGAGCGTCCCCTGGACTGCAAGGAGAACAAACCTATCCATTTTGAAGGAAATCAACCCTGAGTGCTCACTGGAAGGACAGATCCTGAAGCTGAGGCTTCAATACTTTGGCCATCTCATGAGAAGAGAAGACTCCCTGGAAAAGACCCTGATGTTGGGAAAGTGTGAGGGCAAGAGGAGAAGGGGACGACAGAGGACGAGATGGTTGGACAGTGTCATTGAAGCGACCAACATGAATTTGACCAAACTCCGGGAAGCAGTGGAAGACAGGAGGGCCTGGCGTGCTCTGGTCCATGGGGTCACGAAGAGTCGGACACGACTTAACGACTAAAGAACAAACAACATACAGAGGAGGGGCAAGATCTCTTCTCAATAATACCAGAGTGCAGGACACGCAATAATGGGCTGAAGTTAAAGTAAGCCAGATTTCGGTTGAATATCAGGAAAAACTTCCTAACTGTTAGACCAGTATGACCGTGGAACCAGTTACCTTGGGAGTTGGTGAGTGCTCCAACACTGGAGGCATTCAAGACTTAGATAATCACCTGGCAGATATGCTTTGATTGTATTCCTGCATTGAGCAGGGTGTTGGACGATGGCCTTGTAGGCTCCTTCCAACTTCACTTTTCTATGATTTCTATGAATTGCTATTTTGGTTTTAGTGTTGCATTTAGTGTTTTACTATGCTTTTCTCTGATAATACTTTATGCTTTTTACATTTTCTGTACACTACTTTGATTGGTTTCAGAATATACATGTTTTGATTAAAATAAATTAATTAATTGATAGGTTACATTATGATGAGAGGAGAATCAGCCATGGTCTCAGATTATAATAGGGCTGGACAGTGTGTCTTTCCTTGAACTGTAAGCTTCTAGTGGAACTGAGGCATACATAAGTCTTAATTCTAGTTTACAATGTAGCATGTATCAGAAGGCTTGGAAAAATGATTTTATTTATGCTAAGACTCAGAGACCAAAAGAATAATCAAGAAATGAACTTGTCATCTTTTAAATCTGCATTACACGAGTTTACAGTACCTTAGGTATGTTTGTCTCAATTAGCAATGGTAGAAGAGTTATAAGAAGGGAAAGAACCAAATATGTAGCATGTGCAGTCAAACTTTCTACTACTTGGTACATTAAATCAGAGTAACTGGCAACCTCATTAAAAGAGTTAATCTGGTCAATTTGTCATAAATAACACAAAAACATATCTAATACTGTCACTCGCCTGTAAAACAAGATGTACACTAATTTGAAGTGTAGCATTCTGCACCTTGGCATTGTTTAAAATTTCTTCATTGACCCATCTATTACAGGCTACAATTCTGAGTTACTGGAAACTTTAAATCACTTCTGTTCATAAAAATTAATTTGAAAAAAAATGAAGAGCTTTTTCAACATTTGTTATTTTAAAAAGTGATGAATTTTAACAAACTTATTAAATGAAATGCTCTTGTTTAATAAGTGCTTTCATTCTAATAATATTAGAATGCTCACTTAAAAATAACACAATTACTGATTTTACATTTGGCTTCAAGGCTTTAAAAATCCTTGTGTCATAATTTCTACGTTGAAAGCATATCTAGCTCAAGGCAGTAAATGTTTGTTCCAAAGCAGAATAGTTGAAGGAAGAAATTAATTATCTTTGAAAGATAAGACAAACATGGGAGATAAAGTGAAATTTGGTATGTAAGATCTTTTCAAACTGCAGCCTTGACTCTTCATTTCAGTTCCATGCTACAGCTTCCTGGGCTGCAAAGCATGGCCCAAATGCCCATGCACCAAACTCCTAGACCACAAAGTGTGGCTCAGTTCCAAGCAGCTGCTTCCCAGGCTGCAAAATATGGCTCAGCTCAATACACCAACTTCTTTAAGTATCCATTTATCTCAGATTGCTAATGGGAGACAAGATCAAGAGAAGTTTGAGAGGCAGATGAAAGTCTGCCACACGTTTTCCATTCCGGATACACAGATTCTCTTAAAGAAACCCTTTTTTCCCCAGTGGAGGAATTTTCAGACTGAAATATGATACCTAGGCTATTTTAAACTACTTTGTGAATCCTTAAAATGAAATTTGTATTTCTTTTGGAATGAAACTGACATATTGTGGCATGAAATTTCTTTAGGACTCAAATTGACCTCTAAGAATGTTAATTATTGCCTTTGTGAATGAGACCAATGTCCATGTAAACCAGCATTCTGCTGGATACCTATGAGAAGCTAACAAGCAGAGCATTATGGAGGCATCCATTCTTATTGCTTCCAGCATTGGGTAATCTGAAAAATGTTCTGGAAGCATTAGGCTCCCTTTAGGGAGCATACCTTAAGAGCTAAATGGCTATATTATTATCTAGATAAATATAAACCATCATACCTGTTATTTTGGGCGCCATCATCGTCATTGTAGAACTGCAGAGCTGGGCGGGACCCTTTGGATCTTTGAGCCCAGTCCCTGTCAAGGAGGCACAGTGGGGAATCAACCTCCTAGTATCTGGCTTCACAGCCAGAAACCTATACTACTGAGCTATCCAGCATCCAAGAGTGTGTGCCAGTATTTATGTAGCTTCTTTCTTGGTTAATGTCAGAAGCATCACAGTACAATTAATAAATATATTGGATAATTTTCACCCAGTAAGGGGCCACAACGAGTAATTGAGTCAGCTAACATCAGGTCTTCTATAGCAGTGGTCCCCAACCTTGGGCCTCCAGATGTTCTTGGACCAACTCCCAGAATTCCTGGCCAGCAGAGGTGGTGGTGAATGCTTCTGGGAGTTGTAGTCCAAGAACATCTGGAGGCCCAAGGTTGGGGACCACTGTTGTATAGTACATGTTGAGGGATGTAGGTTACTCTGAAATAGGTGTGAGTTGCCTGGTCTTTTTTGCACTCAGAAAGGACTGTATTGGTGCAAAACCTTAATTTTCTTATGTCACGTTGTTATTCCAACCCTAGTCCATACCCTATTAAGTGAATTTCAAGTAATCCAGTTATTTGTGTAACTGAAGGCTAGACTTTCCTGGGATACCATCCATTTTAAGAGGTGTGTAGTTATTTCCATATTATAGTCCTGGCATTTTCTGCCATTCCTTCAAGATGTAATGAGAAAGGTTGAATTTAATCTTGGGGGGTGGATGGTAGCCAAAGTGCATTTGAAGTAGATGTTTTTGAGTCTTACTATTAGCTGCTGCTTCTCTGTGTGTGTCAATAGAAATTGACTTCAGGCATCCTGTAATGATTCTACAGCTTTCATTGACTGAAATCCAGTAATAAGTCACAACTAGAGTAGGCCCAATGAATCAATAGAAATTACAGAGAAGTTAACTCACCAAATCCCTATTGATTCTCTAGGCCTGTTCTACTGCAATCCACTTACTACTAAGTGCTACATCTGCCATATTGCATGGGCTGAACTGTACCACACTGGGCTGGTGTATTCGGCCTGCATAATAGCATAAAACCAAGGCTGTAGTTCTTAGTGTTCACGGTTGTATGCCCCAACTAATTCCCAATAGCTTTTGAAAAGTATTGTTCCTTACATATACATTTTGCTCTGTATTTTGAGTCCTCATTTTAGTGTATAATCCAAAGTAATACGTACATATTTTGGGGCAAAGCAATGATCTACTTGGGCACCCTTGTAGGTAACCTGAAGTTTCTGAGATGCATGTTTGTTTCCCAGTAGGAGGGCACATATTTGGGTTTAAGTTGATTTCTGTCACAATATGTGCAAAGGGCTAGTTGGGATGTTTCTGCCCATTTTAGCTCAGCTTCTCTGTTCTCATTGACTGGGTACCTATAGCTACAGCACCACTATCCACAAATGAGATGAAGTACTATCTTTTTCAGGGAACCTGAACTCAGAAAATAAATCTTTAAAACAAAACACATACGTGGTGGTGAGAAATAAGCATGGTCGCTAGCCACAGAAGACTGTTGGGGTATTTGAAGTGAGGAGAATGGGAAATCAACTAGATAGCAAGTGGAGTGTAGATCCTGAACAGTAGCACTATAACACCAACATTTTCTTATAGTTCCCATTTGTAATTTTAAAACCCATTTTAAGGTACCGGCCATGACTACATTAGATGATAATGTATTCCAGCTTAGAAGCCTTTTACTCAGTCCTTCATCTGCCTGCCCCAAGGTATTGTCCCATCAACTATTGAGTGACTCTACATTTTAATATTCTGAGAAAGGGGAAATCCTATCCAAATTCTTCAAACTTTTGTAAACCTCTTATGTGTGTGCCCCCCCTGCAGTTTAGCTTTTTTCCTCTTAAAAATAAAGAGACCTCAATTTCTGTAGTCTTTCCTCTTGAGGAAGATGATGCATTCCTGTGATAATTTTAGTTGACCTTTTCAAGCTCCAATACTGTAACTTTAATAAAAACCCATTTATATCCAGTATTCTAAATGTGTTTGCATCATAGTGGCATAATATTTGCTAGTATTTTTCATTTGCTACAATTTCCCCTCTCCTAGTAGTCCTTATGGAATCTTCCCTTTTCTCTTTTTTGGCTGATGTTTTCAGTATACTTTCTACCACGACCAAGATTTTTGCTGAATATTCAGAATTAATTAGACCATATCATTAGAACTTTTTCTTGTAGATTTAGTCTTGTCTAGCTCAGTGCATTAGGTATCTGGCTGCAGAGCCAGAAGTTGGGACTTTGATTCTCACTATGTGTCCCACAGGAAGAGCCTGCCTGTGTTGCTTTGGACAAGCTGCACAACCCCAGGATGCTTCCAGAAAAAAGGCACTCAAAGGCAGTTACAGCACCACCACCCACAAATAAGGGCAGGTATTACCTTTTTCAAGTCAATTCCAGCTTGTGGCAGTCATTGCTAGGATAAACCATTTCTGATAACTCTATATAGGAAACCCTGAAAAAGGGTTGCCATAAGTCAGAACTGACTTGATAGTACATAATTTTATTGTTACTGTTGACTAGTTTGGAGAACCCCCGCCCCCCTCACCTCTCCTTTGGGTTTCATGATCCTGTATGATCTCATACAAACCATCTCTGTTTTGGGGAAACTCTAAGGTTTATAATGTGCAGAATATCTCTGCAGGGTAGAATGGCTCAGGGGACATAGAGTTTAAAATAGTGAAATCAGAATTGAGCCTGTTCAGTGGGCCCGTAATGGGTGCAGGGAAGACGAATAGAAAACTGTGGGGCATTGGTGGAATTAAACTGGGTGTCGGGAAGCTTGAACCACAGCATTTTATATTACAACATTTATTGCCAGTCCCAATTACATATTTTATAGCTATAATTGATTTTCTTCTCACTTTCTTCTTTCATTTCTCTAATAATAGCATTGCATTTGTTTTACCACATTCCCACCACCCCCACATTCTCACCACCTTTTTGTTGAAATTCAGAAAAGAACTCCACTACTTAAAGGAAGCCCTTCTCACCTTTGATAACTTTCATGGCTCTGTTATTTAACTATGCTAGCAACTTGTTTTCCTCTCAAGTACAACCTACTCATTTTTCTTACATTAAATAACAACAACAATAACAATATTGTATGCAATTCTAATGTTCTCATTTGAAGTTACCACCATGCTTCCTGAAATGATTTTAGTTTTGAAACCATGTTTTCAGCTCCCATCTCTTTTTATCTACCTTAAGAAAAAGGATCTCTTCTCTTTTCTTCTCTTCTCTTCTTTCTTTTTTTTTGAGACGTCAAGTTGATTCCAGCTTATGGCAGTCATTCCCAGGGTTTACTAAATATAAAATACTCAGAAGTGGGTTACTAGTCCCTCCTTCTGGTGATGCTTTGGGACCACATGACTTGCTCAAGGACACACAGGCTAGTTATTCTCAGAGGCACAGCAAGGAATTGAACTCCTGACCATTGGCTCTACAGCCATATGCTCCAACCCACTGGGTGCCCTTGTCAGTACTTTTCCTTAGAAACTACATGAAATTATTTAGGCCTTCTTGGGCAATTTTTTGTTGCTGTTTGGGACTGAATCAAGAGCGATATCCTTTCTCTTTTACTTGGTTCCATTACTATGTCAAAATATACTCACTTATCGTATTTAGACATCTTGTGATCATCTGTACTTATTTTCCTTGACTTGCTGCCATCTAGTTGTTTTGAGGGTAGTTGAAGTCATCCACTATTATATTGTCTACTTCTGGTCATATTGCTGTTCTTAGTGTCATAGTATTACAACCAGAGTTCTGATCAAAGGTCTGACTCTTTGAGCATGTTTTTAAAATCCTATAATAATTATGGTAATAATTTTCTGGTTCTAATTTGTTCAGCTTGTATCTTCCTAGAGATACAAAATAAACACTTCTCAAACACAACCTACTCATTTTTTCTTACATATCCAGGGATAGCTGAGTCCTATTTATTTTTTCCCATATTCCTACACATACTAGTCACAGGGCATGGTATGAAAGCATATTATGTGGGCATTTCTGCTAACATTAAGCAGATGGTCTAAAATAGGATTGGATCTTAAATGGGAAACTATCTGGGAAACCTATCTATGCTGCTTTGAGATCCATGGAAGAAAGGTAGGATACAAATATAATATAGATGTACATTGACCTTCATATTTTACAATAATCAGGCATGCTAACCTATCTTGGATTTCAGTTTTTTAGAACTGACACATCAACATAGCGATACCTACGTATATTGCTATCTAAACAAAGAAAAAGAGAACTCCCCACCTTAAGTTTATATGTAAATTACATAAGTGTTGTTATTCTAATTGTTTTAGCATCCCCAGTTTTTTTCTGAATTAAATAAGCCAATTTCCTTTAAAAGGTGGGTAATATATTTTTATGAACTGAAATACTCTTTTATGAAACTTTTGTGGTTGCTTGGTTTGTCTTTTCCCGTTTTTTCCTCTAGAAGAGTCGTTCCCACAGTTACTGTGTTATTGTTGAAAACACTTTGCATGGTATAGGAGTTGTGGGGGGGATCAGAGGGAGGATTTGGGTCTGTCTGTCTGATATTTCTTTAGACTTCATGTAGAAAGGATGTAGCAGTGGTCTGAGGTTGCCCAAGAAAAAATGAGACCCTGCTTCCATGCCATTATTTTCCTGTCTGTTTAAATGTTCTCTTGCATAGAAGCATTGTCAGGATACCTCTTTGTTGGCTGGTTGGTTGGAGGTTGGAAAGAGTGGAGGTGTTTGCTGTGGAAACTGTGACTGTTTCCTGGCACTGAATGGCACTAGGCCAAGGAGAATGTGCATCTAGGTTCTAATGACTTGTAAAGAGCAGCACCAACTGCCTGTCATTGCATACCAATCTTCTGTCATTGTGGTAGTTTGTTGACCTGTTCAGCAAATTCAATTTCGAAGAAGTTCAAAAAGAAAGAAAACTCTAAAGCTAGTCTCTGTTTGCCCATTTCTCTGAATTCACTGTGCTCCATTGTTCTGTCTTGTTCTTTTTTTAAAAAAATATTCATTCCTACAATTTTCCTTGGTCCCTGTTTAATTGTTTCTTTTGTTAGGAGACTGCCTAAACCCAGATAGAATTGTGTGTGAGTGTGTGCTTTTCAGTGCCATGGAGAGAAAAACACCTTCCTGAACAGTTACAGTGTCTGGCACTTGGCTTCTCCTATTTATTGCTTTCAAAACAAGAAGGCCACCATTCTGAACCATATGAGGCCAATGTGGGCTGTTTAATGCACTTGCATTAAGACTGTATTGTGACACCTGGAACCCTTCAGTTTAACCCAGCAGACCATCAGCCTTATTGGATCATGACTGAAATCATGGGCTAGGAACTACTTCAGCCTGGTTTCTCTGTAAATTACAGGAGGGAAGAACACATCCTAGTTTGGACACCAAGTCATGTGAACATATGCAAAGAAGTTGTGGAGGTATCTTTAGGTCAATGATTTAGGCCAAACACTGTCTGCTGCTTTAGAACGTCATATTTTTCTGATTTTTTGTTTGTTGTTTTTGTCTTCTATTCTTCTTAATCTCATGCATTTAATACTTAGCCTCTTGCTCTCTTCTCTCAGGAAACAGGAGCAATTCCAGGCTAATCCTGACAGTTACAATGGAGCGATGCGGGAGAATTACGCCTGGTCTCAAGACTACAGTGACCTGGAGATTAAAGTCCTGGTGCCCAAGCACATTGTGAAAGGCAGGCAGGTAAATGAGTGCCCAAATAGTAGGTGACAAGTTCCTATCCAATCACAGTATCTTATCTGTATAATGCTTTCTAGCACTCTGACTTCACCTCCATGGCTAAGGGTAGTGATGCCGGCCTGTAATATTACAAACAGGCTTCCTGTTGTAGTTGATTGAAACTATCCACCAGAGGGCCACACCTAATTAATTTTGAGTTGAAACAGTAGTCTTCAGGTAAGTACGGAGGAGGCATCTGAGTAGTTGAAATGTTCATACAGATTTACCTGATTCACAACTTCCAAACCAATAAGCAAATAAAAAAGAATATGAAATGTATATGTTGGGAAAAAATGCACAGAAATGCATGTATTACTGGATTTTCCACAGAAAAATGCACTGTAGGTGGGGAAATTGCCTGCAAAAATGCATTTATTTGGGGGAGGGGAGTTAATGTGGATGCATACATTAAAAGCATGCAAAATACAAATTATCAGGCAGACTTAAAATTCATTAACACTCAGAATGAAGCAAATTTGACATCTGGAAAAATGAGAAGCTTCTATATTCACTTGATCCTTCAGGACACATGGAGGGGTCATTCTGGAAGTGCTGCACACTTTTCAGGTCTACTCCACAGTCTTTTAGAGCAGAGGTCCCCAACCCCCAGTCCACGGCCCGGTACCGGTCCGTGGCCTGAGCTGGACTGGGCCGCGAAGACAGACCTCCCGCCCCACCTCCCGCACGCACTCACCCCGCACAGCCTGTTTGCGCCTGCGCACGCGCTCCAGCGTGCCCGACAAGCACCGCGCCACTGTTTGCGCATGCGCACGAGAGAGAGAGAGAGAGAGAGAGAGAGAGAGCACGCTCGTTCGTGCATGCGCACGAGCGCGGGGGGTGCCCCGCCTTCCCCAGCTGGTCCGTGGGGTGAAAAAGGTTGGGGACCCCTGTTTTAGAGCACAGCATTTAGCTTGGTTGTACCCATCTGGTGGAATACTCTTATTTTTAGGTATAAATGAACGAAAACCTATTTTTGTAAGAATTTCTGGTGTAGTTCTGTGTGCCATATATTTTACAACTAGGCTTAAAGTGGATGGTCTGTATTGATTTTTATGTATTGTTTTACATTGCATGATTTATGATTATTGTCTGCCTCTTTGAAATCTTTGAAACTTTCATAACCAAATTGGACTGAAATGGACAGATTTGCCCATTATTAACTGGAAGCATTTACCTTCAACATAACTAAAAAGCCTGTTGCAAACAGGTGCAGCAGGATGCTCTTCATTCTTCATGCTCTTCCCAGATGCTTAACCTGGCTTTCCCAAAGCTCTGTTTTTGACTTATCAACAGAATATCTTGCACATTTCCTATTTCCCTTGTGCCTTACCTTCTGTGTGGTTATGCTAAAACAGACTTTCACTCACAGATACAAAAAGTGGGGAACGAACCATAACCAAGTAGTAGAGCAGAATACCCAAAGTTCACCCCCCTCAGCACCTACATATAAAAGGACCATGTATGAGGTGATGGGAAGTACCTTTGTCCAAGAACCTGGAGAGCTGCTGCCAGTTTTAGTAGGGTAGGGATGGGCAGTTTGGTGGGCTTGGGGACCAAAGATTTTTCCCAGACCCTTACCAGGCAAAGAAATAGCTGCTTTAAAAGAAACAAAACAAAACACAAGGATAGGAGTTATCCAGGCAGGCTTTTTAAGGTTGGTTGGTTGGTTTGTTCGTTTGTTGGTTTGTTCGTTGGTTTGTTTGTTGTTTGTTTGGTTTGTTTTTAGGGTTGGGGCCTTATGGGATATCCTCAGGCAAAGAAATAGCTGCTTTAAAAGAAACAAAACAAAACACAAGGATAGGAGTTATCCAGGCAGGCTTTTTAAGGTTGGTTGGTTGGTTTGTTCGTTTGTTGGTTTGTTCGTTGGTTTGTTTGTTGTTTGTTTGGTTTGTTTTTAGGGTTGGGGCCTTATGGGATATCCTCAGGCAAAGAAATAGCTGCTTTAAAAGAAACAAAACAAAACACAAGGATAGGAGTTATCCAGGCAGGCTTTTTAAGGTTGGTTGGTTGGTTTGTTCGTTTGTTGGTTTGTTCGTTGGTTTGTTTGTTGTTTGGTTGGTTTGTTTTTAGGTTTGGGGCCTTATGGGATATCCTCAGTATCCACAATGCAAATTTAGTTTTAAATTGGGAGTTGTTAGGTCCCCTGGGGGCAACATATGGACACACCTGGAGTAAACAGGTGCAGACTACAGAGACAGGTACTCTGACCTGATCGAAGGCAGCTTTCTTGTTTTCCTAAAGCAGCCTTTTCCAACATGGTACTTTACAGATGTCCTGCTCTACAACTCCCATCACGCTCATTGTGCATGACTATGTTTGATAGGAATAGTGCTTCAGAACATGCAGAGACCACCGGGTGGAGTGAGGTTGTCCTAGGCTCATATTCGTACCACTGTATCACAAGGTCATCAAGATTCTTCACAAGGTTGAACATTGAGCCTCCCCTCTGCAAAAAAAAAAAAAAAAAAAAAGATGTGGGGAGAAAGGAGAAAACGGTATTTCAAAATTGACTAAGGGAAGCTATTTTCATACCTGTCTGCCACTTTTATGTGCATTTATGTACTGTACTTGTATCTGAATAACTACTTAATAGTATCTCATTATTGATCTCTGACTTGCCTAGTCAGATTCAGTTACCATATTTTTCCGTGTAAAAGACGATACTTTTTCCTAAAATCATTGGAGGAAAAATTGAGGGTAGTCTTTTACACGGAAGTAAGCTGAGGAGAAGACTGCGCAGTAGCAAAACTGCCTACCCTATGCTCAGGGCTTGAAAAATGCACTCGTCCACTTGTCTATGACGAGTGAAAAATGCTGCTCGACGAGCCTGTCTCTCTAATCCTGCAGTCCTCCCCTCCCCCCTCCATTGCAAAAGGAAAACTGCCCTCTTCTTGCGAGAAGAGAGTTCGAGCGGCACATAGAGATATAGCTCTACAGGAGAATGTAGAGTAGTCCCATGCTGGAGAATATGGAGATTCCCTGCTCCCAATTTCAACCAAACAAGGACACATCCTGGGGTGGGAGGGAACCGTGGCTCCTTAAGAGGCCAGGCGCTTTTGCTTTCAGTTTTATTTTTGCTGGAGACATTAAAAAGAAAGGCATTCAAAATACAAGCTTCATGACCCCACAGGCACGCAGGTAATAAAGCAACCCAAGTCTAAGGGTATAAATCAGTGATTCCCGTGTACGTAATACAATTTATTTTGGGTTTGTACGCATTGTTACGTAGAAATAAAAGTGAACAAGTGCCTAGTTTAAATTTGTTAGCATAAATTGCAAGGCTATAGTCCGGTCATGCTGACTGGTGAAATTTTTGACTGACTGGTCAGACATTCTAAAATTTTTCAAGCCCTGCCTATGCTCATCAATGGGGTCTGGAGGCACCTCCGTGCCAGAACCCACCCCCTCCATTTCTGCTTCTGCTGCTGCTTCACAGATCTGAAGCAGCGGGCGCTGTTCCTCCTCGCCTGCAAGCGGATCCGGAGTGGGGTGTGCATGCACACCGCGGAGCTTAAGAAATGGAGGGGCAAAGCAGCGATGAAAGGGCTGCAGGATCAAAGGGCTGCGATCCTGCAGCCCTTTGATCACTGCTTTCCCCCTCCACTTCCGCAGCCCTTTGATCCTGCTTTCACGGGGCTTAGGAAGTGGAGGGGGAAAGCAGCGATCAAATTTTCTTATTTGGGGTTGGAAAAGTGGGGGTCGTCTTATACACGGAAAAATACAGTATCTGCTGAATGAGTAAATGAGTTGTGAGTCACTGATCTATGGCTAGTCCTGATTTTACCCAAGGAAAAATATGTGTAATTATCTAAGTGGCGGCAGTTTTGGAGCAGCCAAAAACCTAGTTAGCTTCTGTTATTGAGTCCTGTTAAAAACAAAAGTCACTGGTCTCTTGCAAGGTTTGTTGTGTAGAGGTTGGCATGGTTGCTGCATGTTACAGTGTAGCCAAAGAAAAGACACAGGCACCCTCACACACTGAGGGATCTTCCTGAGTCTAGCTGGGCATGGTCCATACAGACCACTGTGGTGAGATATTCAGCATACAGATAACTGCAATTCCTCCCTCCTGTGGCTCAGGGACTGTCAAGACATGGATGCTAGGAAGGGTTTTTATGTCCTTGCTTCCTTAAATTACAACTGACAGGGAGAAATGGAAGACAATAGCCACACACATTCTCCTGCATGGAAGAAATGCTCATTTGTGATGAGTGCCTCAAAATCCTCCGGCAAATTCAGCACATCAGTACCCTTATATGATACACTACTCTTGGAAGAATAGATTTGTGAGTACAAGATGCTACATCTGAATCAGCTATATGACATTCATGTAACAGAGCATAAATGTGTTTTATACAGATAATTTCCAGTATAGTATGCAACCATGAAAGTGCCATCTCTTGGCAATCCACTCCATGCAAAAAGGACTAGTGTATGAATAATGGCCCAAAATAATCAGCAGAGTGACTATTATTATCACTTTGGTGGTAATTAATATCTCTCTGTGTTGTTGATCTTGAATAACAAACTGAAGAATTATTGTCTCCAGAAGTCAAACTGATTCTGAACTAGAACCAGGCTTCCTTTTCTGCTGGTGCCATGAGCTTCTGATTTGTGGAGTGTGAAGTATTTTTAATTATGGGTTGCTGGAGAATCTTGTTCTTCTGCAAGCAAATGTTGTTTGCAGGGGAATTTCCAGCCAAGATAGTATGTGTTGCTAAAGCACATAATAGTGACAGGTGTCCATATTCCTCCTTATAGCTTTTGTGAGTCTGTGACTCAAAAAGAAGAAGAAGCTTGAGTTTTGATGAAATCATAAATTAAAGCTGTATTGTTATCTAATTTTCTGCTGCTTGTTAGCTTTGCTGCTAGCTTTTGTTGGAATGAGGGGACATCAAGAAATGCTAGCATGTTCTGCTCACTGTGGGGAAAAAGCCCCATGTTTGTATTTAGGTTGATGCTTGTTAAGGCTTTTTCTGATGAGTGATGTGATTCACTTTTCTTCCATACTTGTTTTATATCTTGTATTCAACATATCCTCTAATTTTCAGCCCCACTGGGTGGGGCTCCGCCTCTCTCACAACTTCTCCCCTGCATGTGTGTGCGACTCCACCCCCACGTGTGTGGAGGGTTCCGACGTGACCGAAATCAAAGGGGCTGCGTAGAGTAGGAGGGAGGCTGAGCCATGCATGCAGCCGTGCACCTTAGAGGGATCCTTGCTTGTACTTATAAGCGGCTCTGAGATTATGGTGATTTTACTCCCACTTTTCCTTTTTCTCCATTTTCTATTTCCTTTGACTTTTTTTGTGGGGAGAGACAGAAGAATTATGCAATTTATTTTGTCAGTCTGAGATAGGCAGATCTCTACTGCAGACCTATTAGTGAGGTTGTGGTTGGGAAGTCATATATAGACAAACACAGTCACTGAAGAGGTCAGAGTGATTTTGGGTTGTTTTTTTAATTTCTTAAGCAGAAACATTACGTGTTTTCAACTTGGAAAATGTGTTCGGTTTTTTCCCCTCCTTGTATCCAGGGCACCTGAATTGAGGACACTTAATTTTATACATCAGATGTGAGAAAGCTTCTGTTGTTACAGGTGCATTCAATGATGCTGACACTAGAGACTTAGAGCCAAGAGTTGATTAGGATTGTTAGCTGTACAGGCAGCAGGGGAAGGAAAAAATACAATGTGAAGAGGTTGAGGAAACTGGAAGAAGGAACATGTGCCAGGTGGTTGTATTTAAATGTTGAAGCACGGAAACTCACAAAGTCGAAATTTGCATGTGTGGGGTGTGCTTGTAGAACTTTCAATCAGTTACATGCATGGTTTATATAGTTGCATGGACCTTGGATAAAACCATCTCCCTTCTTTCTGTTGTCTCTTACTCACCCTGTGCTTTTCTGCATCAGGTAACCTTAGTTATAGACATATCAGCTGCGCTCACAGGTTAACTGCACCAGAGCCTGGAAAACTGTGGTTTATGGAAACAAGCCAACAACAAACTTTGATAAATAACCCTTATTTATTTCTCTAAACCATAATGCAAACTACAGTTTTGGACTGCATGTAATGCATAACCATAGTTAGGGAAAACCTAAGTAACAGCTGCTTGAATTACTTTCCACTAGCTTATTGGGGGAGAGAGAAAGGGATAGCACACAAGATCCAAAGTCATGCACCTCATAGTAAACTGTGGTTTAGCATATCTAACCAGCATGGTCAGTGGTCAGTGATTATGGTCAGAACTTGAGTCTATGCATTGGAAGAAAGGCAGGATATACTGTAAATGAAATAAGTTATGGGGAATTGGGGAACTTCTGGAGGGTTTCAGGTTGCCTACATTTGCTGTCACATTATGCATGAACTGGCACAGATGATCTTCGTCACCATCCTGCTTTCTGTAGAGAGGAAACCATTGAAGAAACCCACAATGTGTCTCAGTCACTATCTGTCCCCACAAAGTGATTTATTTCCTTTGGATATGGATATCCCATTAAGCTGTTCTGGAGAATGAGCTATTAATAAAATTATCTTCTAAGATAATATGCTATGAAAGCTGATGGCTATTATTGTATCATTTAGCAGAAAAAAGTCATAAATGGACTATATATTGCTTGAAGAATAATTTTCTCTACACTCCAGAGTTTAAGCTACACAAAATAATCAATGGTTTGGTTAGCTTATTGGACAGCAGTAAACCAAAGATGGCTTGGTGGTGGTGGTTGTTTTTACTGTTGTTAAAAAACAAACAAACCAAGTAGCTGCGCATGAGCAGTGAGTATGCCAACTGTTCCCGAAAGCCACAGTTTGATGACTGTTGCAGTCGCTTCACATTATTTTCTATCTCGTTTTACTTTCCGTTTCCCTAAATATAAATCCATCTGCCAGTCAGTAGCCCAGTTTCACTGCAGAAAAAGCTAATCTTCATAATTAGGAAATCAAACTACCTTACTCTGTTCTTTTAAGAAAACTAATATTTAGTTTAGCATGCAAGCTAAATTGATTTATCATGATCTCATTCCAATAATGGTTGGTCTTTTGGCTTAATATTTTAGAGACACATTTAGGTAATAGAAAGTACAGCAGAACAGCAGACAATAATCAACATCTCCCCTTTAAAAATCATCTGATTCTTTGTCTTAATATCAGTTCTATGAAAGCTTAGAAGTGGAAAGCATAGGGATCTTTCTCACAATGTGTATGCCTGTCTCTTTACAGGAGAACATCTCAGCTTGTTTCTATGCTTTCAGTGGGTGTTTTGTGGATGCATTTATGGGTGAAGAAATTGAGGCTGAAATGACTCAGTTGGGGGCTTGATTTTCAGCTCTCCAGAGCAAGTAGATTTTTTTTTCTGTTGAAATGTTGATGCCTAAGTCTGCATGTTCTGCTACATAAGTGAAGCAAATGCTCAGATTTGCCTGAATTGTTTACTGCTGTAGAAGCTCTATTGCCATTAGCTGCTCTGACATTTTCATCTTTTGCTGTGTTTGTTAGAAACACAGCAGAGTTTGCTGCCCCCTTCCAGATGTGCACCATGAATTACAATAATTTTTGAGGGGGTAGAAGGTACTGTTACTTCATTCTCTTGCACCCTCTATGGCTGCTCAGTAATTAATTGATCAACCAAGGAAATGCTGTTTTCAGCTGCAAGCTGTGTATTAAAATTGTGTGCTTTTCCCACCTTTCTCATCCAGGTTAATTTGGTGGGATCCTGCGGGGCTGTTTCTTCTATTAGACAGAGTAAGGCATTTAATCAGAGTAAGGCACCCGATTTAGGATAATCTAGAGGCACTTCGTGGCTTCCTCTTGAATCTCTTAGGCATTTGTTAGGGGGTAGAACTGTATGTGTCATATGAGCAGTCCTGCACCTTCTAAAATCAAGAGGTAGCTCATCTCAGCAGCAATGGACAACACTGCCCCACTGCCAGTGTTGAAGTAAGTGTTGAAGTATGATGCAGCTGCCCAGACTAATTTGTTTTGTAATTGGAATGGGGCAAGGGGACATCTTACTCTTTACCTATGTTAGCAGAATGTCTTGGTCTATCCTAAAGGCCCTTAGTGCTAACACAGGAAAGAGCAAGCAAGGATTGAATGAGAGCAGTGAGAAGTGCAGTGTCTTTGCTAACTCTCTTGTCTCTAACTCTGTGTTTTTCCCAGGTTTCTGTGGACATTGGCAGCAGTTCAATTAGAGTAGCAGTACAGGAAGGAAATGGGCATCGTGTGCTCATGGAAGGCACCCTTACACACAAGATCAACACAGAAAACTCTGTCTGGAGTCTTGAACCAGGGAAATGTATCCTAGTAAGTGCTGTTTCACACCTTGTTAGTGTAACTGTGCATATGTGTCATATGTGCATTCTATTTCCTTCCCATTGGATTTGCATTCCAAAAACTTATGGAAAGTAATGGTTGCCAAATCATGATGTAGACTGTATATTGGACTAGGGGCAACCTCTTGAGGTCCTGGAAGTATACATACCCATCCCTGACCTTTGGAGAGTTGCATCAGGTGCCATGGCTTCTGCACCACCCAAATTCTTACAAATTTAGCTGCAGCGAAATACTTATGTTCCTAATGGAAAACCACATGGAAAGCCCACATACAGCATCTTGAGTTCCATGAAAGTCAAGCAATATAACAAATGTAAAATAGTAAGTATATAGAGTGATCAGTGCTATTAATGTACTATCTGTGTAGTAGAGCTACGGAGTATTTTCAATATGGTCTACAGGAAGTAAAAATTAGATTTTCCATTAGAAATTAGAAACGGTTGAAATTCATGCTCTTAATCTCTCAACATTAGGGAGGCTGGCCAGGGCTGATGAGAAATGTAGGCCATAGTTGCCAGTCCTGGTCTATGCTAACAGGAAGCAGTTCTCTGGACTGTACTTTTTCTTGCTGTGCCTGGAAACAACAGAGCTTGAACCTGTGACCTTCTGCATGCAAAGCAAGTGCTTTCTAATGAACCACGTTCCTTTCTTTTGAAAGGCACATGGAATCTACACTCATCTAATACAAGCAATTAGGCAAATAATGTGTTTTCAAGCTTCTTCTACTGGCTAATCATTGTCTCTTTATTTGTAACACTTGCAATAGTCTTTGCACATGGGGGAACTATGAAAAAAAGATGCCAAGGTGAGGGTACATAACTGAATATCCCTTCGGTTCATATAATTAGGTTTAGATTCAGTAGGAGAATAAAGACTAAGGGGTAGTTCAAAAAGCTTTACAGAAAAGGTGGATTCGTGAAGGGATCTGAAGTGGGAGACAGGGAGTTAGCATATTTTTGAAGGTGTAAGAAGCAGCTAGGGAAATATAATAGAATCACATACACTTGCATTTCTCTTGGATTTTGGGTTTCTCCTATGTAGTATTCTGTGTGCTTTTCTAAATATCTCATGTACACTCACTACATGCTAGACAAGAAAGCTTGCATGGCTTTGCTGTGTAACAAATATGAATTTGTTGTTGTATATGCCATCAAGTGGCCTCTGACCTATAAATGAGTGATCTCCAAAATGTCCTGTCATTAACACTCTGTTCAGCTCTTGCAACTAAACTCTGTGGCTTCCTTTATGGAATCAATCCATCACATAATTTGTTTTCTTTTTTCCCTGCTGCCTTCCACTTTCCTAGCATTATTGTCAACAAATCTTATCTTCTCATGATGTGCCCAAAGTATGATGGCTTCAATTTCATTTATTTTTCTTCTGGAGAGAGTACAGACTTGATTTGATCTAGGACCCACTTATTCATCTTTCTGGTGGTCCAGGGTATCCACAAAGCTATTCTCCAGCACCAGTTTTCACACGAATCAATTTTTTCCTGTCAGCTTGCTTCACAGTCCAGCATTCACATCCATTTTTAAGTATTTAACAGTGCAAATGATCTTAACTTTGATCTCCAAGGAAATGTCATTACACTTGATGGGCTTTCCTAGTTCCTTCATTGCTATCCTTCTGAGTCTATGTCTTTTTCTGATTACTTGGTTACAATATCCATTTGGATTGACTGAACCAAGGTACAGTATACAAAACCTTTAATGATTTCAGTTGCTTCATTGTCAACATAAAAGTTGTGTACTTCTTCAGTAGGCATGATTTTTGCCTTTCTGTTTGCTGACTCATAACAGAGCACAGTAGACAATTAAAACTGAGACAGACTCCAGGGAGCAAGCGACCAGAGAGAGCTAACAGGAGTTTGGCGGGGAGGCCCCATTTTTTAAAAAAAGGATTCTGGATATAGTTATATCTTAGTGGACTTTCCCAGCAGCCTTCAAGGCTGGCAACAGAGGAAATAGAAGAAAGACAAAAAGACAAACAGAAGAAAGTAAAAAAGGTAACAGGCATTGTGGAGGGAAGAGAAACTTCAGTAGGAAACACTATATTAAAGAGTCACAGTTTGGAGCAAAAAGAGAAGACACTCTTCACCAGTGGAACTACAAAATCACTTTTAGATTCTTGAAGGTAAATCTGGCAGATAACATGCAAAACAAGACATGTCGCAGGAGGACATGAAAGAGGCCAAAGATAGCCCTTCCAAGAAATTCTTGGCTTGAGTTGCTGATAATTTTTTCCTGAAAATATGGAGGAAGAAATTAGAGGATTAACTATCCTTGACTTGATTCTAACCAATAGAGATGACTTGGTGAAATAAGTGACAGTAAAGGTGTCAGAACCTGATAAGGATTACTGTCTCTCCCAGGGGTCCTACAAAGATTTAAAGACCTCCCCAGCAAAAAACAAATTCTATGATTTGTCATAGCTGACATTATCCCAATAAAGGGTTAATCCCAGAATAAAACCTGACCATCGGTGACAGGCTGTTCCAAACTGATCTGGGTATCTGATCATGTGTTTTCATTGCTGTAATAATTCCAGACAACTTCAAAACTTGTTAATTATATAGAAGTTCTATTTATTTACATCATTTCTAGGTTCCATATGAGAAAACATAAAATCTGAAAGTGTTAAAAACATGTAACTTTTGAAAAATGACAGGTATGTTGCTTTGTCTTGCAAAAATCATTCTTACAGCTGTGAACAAAGCTGTAGGCACAAATACTTAAAAATATGAAAAGTGAACTTAAGTTGTATTGGATATAAAATACGTAGGAGTGTTGAAATACAGCAGCTAATATAGTCATAATTTTAAGAGCATAAGTACAATAAAATACAAAAAAAATCTTTAAGTTACATTCTGAAATACATGAGCATTTCTTTTAAGAGTACAGACTCTTTCAAGAGTAAAAGTGAACAGTAAGGGCTTATAGCCTAATAAGGCAGAGAATACATCTCTAGAACACTTCAAAGTTCCTAAGAATAAAATTATCAAAGCCAAAAAAAGCCTTATAAATTTTGATGAAAGGCAAGGAAAAGTATTTAAACTTTAAAATTAAAAATATACAAAGTAAAAAAGCATTATTTAGCTCTAAGCATGTTTTTAACACACAAGGAAAATATTTTCTCACCAAGCCTTCGCCAGTTAGAATGAATGGCTATATTATGTCCATTGTTATTTCCTGGCCACTCTCAGACCATCCATGTGACAAAACATGTATCCTTTCTATTCCCTTTGGATAAAATGTCTCTCCATTGTATTGCAGTGCACAAATGCTCCTTATTTATAGTCTAGTGTCGCATCAAAGCAAAACAAACTTTGTCAGAGTCTGGCTCCCCCAACCAATGAGAAGCTCAAGTGCTGAAGGCTACAGGATCTGCCCATCTCCAACCCAGCGAAGTCCAGCTTCTTGCATTTCCAAGCCTGGCCTGTGCAGCTCCTGGCTTTGTGGCTTCAAGGTCAGAATTAAATTCCCCCTTCCTTGAGCTAGTTCTTGTTAAAATAATGTAACTCTGCCAGTATTCTACTGGGGACAGTAGAATACAATACTAATGCCTATTCATTCATAAACACTACAAAATATTATATGATTTCATACTCCTTATTGTTACCACACTAAATTAGGGAATTATTAATTATGAGACTAAAGCTTTCTAAAACAAATGAATCCTTTGTTTCTTCTTCTGTATTTGCTTATCATTGAATAAACTGCTTAAAATGACATTCATTCTTTTCTCCTTTTACACTATTCTGTGAAAGCTTCTATTGTCCATCTATTGTTATTCACATTTGTTCAACAAAGATTTCCGCATCTATTTCATGATACCTCTTTGTTAATTGACAGTTTAGGTAAAACACAACACAAGCGGCAGTTTAAAATACATTTCCATTTTTCTCCCTCTTATTGTCTCTGTTTCACATAACGTAAGCACTCAGTTGTTTACTTTTTTCACTGTGAAAACTGGTACAAAACAGAATGAGCTTCTACTGCCTTGTTATCTGATCAGTTCTGTATTCCAAAACAAATGGCTGGGTTTTGATTTTGTACTATATGCTATCTTCAGAGAGCACTTTCCAATTGTACTTTTGCTTTTAATGCAATCTTTCTGAGGCACATTTTAAAAATAAGTTTTTTAGGGCAACAGTTCTGCCCCCCTGAAACTCAGTTTTTTGAACTCTAATAAGGGGAACTCAGGGAAAGTTATCATGTTCTACTTGAGTTCTTGTTTTCAAAGGAAACAAAAGCAGAGTATAGCCGCACCTGTATGCTGAATTTTAGGAAATCCAATTTTAATAAATTCAGAACAATGATAAGTAAGGTCCCATGGCAGGAAATCCTAAAAGGAGAAGGAGTCCAAGATTGGTGAGAATTTCTTAAAAAGGAAATTCTAAAGGAACAATTATAAATATTTCCAACAAGGAAAAAAAATGGTGGGAGACAGCAAAAAAGACCAATGTGCCTTCACAAAAAGCTTGGAGATAAACTGAAAATTTAAAAATACACATATAGGAAATGGAAGGAAGACCAGGCCATAAAGGAAGAATACAGACAAGAAGCAAAGAATTTCAGGGATGGCATTAGGAAGGCAATAGCTGAGAATGACCTGAGGTTAGGAAGATATACTAAAAGCAACAAAATTACATTCTTCAGATATTTGTGTAGCAAAAGACAGGAAAAAGAAACAGTGGCTCAGCTACTCAATGGGGATGAGAAAACGCTAACAGACGACAACGGAAAGTTGGAAGTGTTCAGTTCCTACCAAAAGACTGTCTGTGAGCCTCCAGACAAATGTGAAGGGGAGAGGACAGGATTGCAGCTTCAGTTTGAGAAACAAATAGTCAGGGAAACCCTTATTACTTTGAATAAGTTCAATTTGCCAAGGCTGGATGGATTACATCCAAGAATATTGAGGAACTGGCTGAAGAGATCTCAGAATCACTGTCTATTATTTTCTTGAAATCATGGAGAATAGGTGAAGTGTCAGATGATTGGAGGAGGGCTAATTTGTCTCTATCTTCAGAAAGAGCAAAAAGGAGGAAACTGGGAACCAGTTGTCTGACATCAATTTCAGGGAAAGTTCTGAAGCAGATTATAAAATGATCACTTTGCAGGCTCCTTGAAAACAATGCAGTAATAACTAGAAGCCAACATGGATTTGTCCTACCAGACATCTCTCATTTTTCGATTGGGTAACCTTCTTGGTAGACAGTGGGAGTGCTGTAGACATAAGATATATTGACTTCAGCAAAGCTATTCACAAAGTGCCACAGGATATTCAGATTAGCAAGCTAACTAGGTGTGGGCTGGATAGAACAAGTATCAGGTAGATACACAGTTGGTTACAGAATCATACTTAGAGAATGCTTATCAGTGGCTCCTTATCAAATTTGAAGGAGGTAACAAATGGGATACCACAAGACTCAGTCCTGGGCCCAATGCTCTTCAACATTTTTATTAATGACCTGGATGGGGGTGTGGGGTGTGAAGGGAACGCTTATCAAATTTGTGGATGGCACAAAATTGGGTGGAATAGCTAATACTTTGGAACACAGGAATAAAATTCAAAAATATCTTGATAGTCTTGAGCACGGGACTGAAGAAAACAGAATGAACTTAAGTAGGGATCAGTGCAAAGTTCTACACCTAGGGCAAGAAAACCAAATGCACAATTACAAGTAGAGGGATACTTGGCTCAGTAATACTACAAGCAATCAGGATCGGGGTTGTACTCGATTGCCTTATAGGCCCCTTCCAACTTCATTGTTCTATGATTCTATGATCTTGAAATTCTTGTAGATCACAAGCTTAATATAAGCTAACAGTATGATGTGGATGCAAAAAGGCCAGTGCTATTTTAGGCTGCATTAAGAGAAGAATAGTCTCCAAATCTTGTGAAGCACTAGTCCCCCTCTATTCACCACTGGTTAGGCCTCACCTTAACGTCTGTGTCCAGTTCCAGAAACCACACTTTAAGAAGGATGCTGACAAACTGGAACAAGTTCAGACAAGGGCAACAAGGATAATTAGAGGAGTGGAAATCAAGCCCTATGAGGAAAGAACTGGGCACATTTAGCCTTGAGAAACAAAGACTGGGGGGAGATATGATAGCACTTTTCAAATACTTGAAAGATTGTCCTGCAGAGGATTGGCAGGATTTGTTCTCCATCATCCCATAGCAAAACATGTAATAATGGGCTCAAGTTATGGGAAGCCAGATTTAGGCTGAATATCAGGAAAAAAATTCCTAACTGTTAAAGCAGTACGACAATGGAACCAATTAACTCAGGAGATCGTGAGCGCTCCAACACTGGAGGCATTCAAGAGAAAATTGGACAACCATCGGTAAGATCGGCTTTGATTTGGATTCTTCCATTGAGCAAAGGATTTTACTCAATGGCCTTATAGGCCCCTTCCAGCTGAATTACTCAATTATTCTTAAAGTTTGGGGACAGTCCTGCTTTCATGCTTTCTTCTTTCTGTTTCATCAGAGGTCATTTCAGATATTTACAGTTTTCTACCAGTGATATGGTGTCATCTGTATATTCTAAATTATTGATGTGTCTTCCACCAATTTTCACTCTTCCTTCATCTGAGTCTAATCCAACTTTCCATCATATGCTGTGCATTTAGATTGAACAAATGGGGTGGTAAAAGACACCCTTGTCTGACATCTTTGTCTATGAGAAGCTGTTATGTTTCTTTATATTCTGTCCTAAGAGTAGCTTTTTGTCCACAATACAGGTTATGCATTAGAATAGTCAAGCATTGAGGTACCTTCATTTCTTTTAGAAAAATCCATAGCTTCTCATGATCTGTACAGTCAGTGGCTTTGCTGTAGCCTTTATAGCTTAGAGTGATCTTCTTCTGAAATCCTTTGGTGCTCTCCAGTAACCAACATATATTTATTTTTATTTATTTCAAGTATTTTTAACCTGCCTTTCTCCTGAAAAAGGACCCAAGCCGGCTTACAACAATTAAAAGACAGCATTTAAGCTAATAACAGTGAGTATACAATAATAAAAGCATCAATGAATGCAATATCAAAAAACACAAGCAACACCAAAACACATTCAATGCACTAAGATACAACAGTAATCCCATAGTGCAAGGCACTTGTGAGATGATCTCTGGTGCCTCTTCTTTCTTGCAATCCAGCTTTGCCATCAGACATTCCATATATGGTGTTTGTTGTAACAACTTGAGCATCACTTTTCTTGCACTGGAAATTAATGCAGTAGTCTTACAGTTACTGCAGCCCTTGGCATCTCTTTTCTTGGGGGTTGGAATGTATATTAAGCATGTTCAATCTGTGTCCCATTGTTTTGGTTTGCATATTTGATGGCTTATTGTTGTCAGGAGTTTGACAGATTCAGCCTTTGTAGCTTGGAATAGTTAGATCAGTATTCCATCTACGTATCTCTAGTGATTTATTTCCTCTATATGCTTGGATTTTGTCTAGTTTTTCAGTATATTGTTTCCACTTTCTCTTTATTTGGTTCTTGCCAGCTGCTATATTCCCTTGTTAGTCTTTCAGCATACAAGATAACAGGGAAAACAATAAAAAAGAAAGCATAACTAAAGGAAACCTTAATAACCCAAAGTCACATACCCAGTACAGTAATACATAATGGGCTCCCCTCCATCAAGACCATCTGGAGATATAACCAGTTTTTCCTCCATTTACAAAGCCACATTCCTCTTCCAAAACTGCATTGATTTTTCTGTAGGTGCACAACCCTTTATCTTTATTAATACAAAATTGATAACATCTCTCCAAATATCAGTAGAAATATTCTTGTTTATCTCACCCTTCTTCAGTTTAATATTACATGTTAATTTATAATTAATAGTTATACTCCATACTTATTAATACCATTAATCTAATTAAAATTCATACTTAACTTTCCAATTGTTTACTATCATTAACTTTACAGCTGTTAATTAATTTAAAATTAATTCTTTCATTGCACAAATTCCATTGCTCCTTATCAAATATTGATAAGAGAGCTCTCTTTGGGCAAAACTCTGTATTTAACTTAATTATTTAATTTATTTCCTTGAAGACCAGTTTCCAGAATTTCAATATATGCTCACATTCACACCTCATATGGAAATAAGTACCTACTTTCTGACATCCTCTCTAACATAAATTAGAATATTTAGTATCTGTATGATTTAATTTCACCAGAGTTAAACACCATCTCCAAATTAATTTATTAAAAAAATCCTTATGGACACACATTTTAATATTCATTCTGTATATTCTTCCACACCTCAATACTTATTTCTTCTCTCAAAGCATATTCCTGTGTGGCTTTAAGAACATCTTATTGGTCCTCTGCTTCTATTAAAATCTTACACATTTTATTTATTATCCCTTTCATTATCTTATTTTCATCTACCTTTTCTTTCTGTACTATCAGTTCTACAAATCTTGTAAGATCCCTACATTTACTATTTTTTACCCATTCTTTAGTTCATTGTTCTAATTGAGTAAGATTAAACCAAGATATTGTTTCCAATTATAAGATTGGTATTTTTTGCTGTTTCATTACTTACCTTTACCAGCTAATCTTTTAACCTAATAACTTGTTTCTTCCTTAATAAATTCTCCAAATTCTGATTCAAATTTTGTGGAAATTTCTCCAACTCTAAAATTGGATATAATGGATTTGGAGCAAATTTGGAACAAGTATAGAAACATATAATATTTATTCCATTAATCATGCAACTTTACAATTTTTTTCTCTGTCCTGGCTCTTCCAAATCAACCAGTTTCTCGTCACTCTCACTCAATTTATTTCCATGCCAATAAAGTTTTTCAACGTTAACTTTAGCTATTTTTCCCGTCTTCTCAACTTTTGAAAACAGTGCTTTCAAGTGCTCCTCAACTCCTAATATTGATTTATTCATCTCAGCCTTTTCTCTGCAAATTTAGATCAATTTTTCAATCCCATATTTTCCTTTAGCTCCTTTGTATTATTCTATTAAATTTCTTGCATTCATTTATCGTTTTCCTTCGCCATATCATTTCTCTTTGTTTGAATCTCTTGAAACCTGCCTATATTATTAGTTCTTTCTTCCTCAGATGACTCTACTCTTTGAAGTCTAGGTAAATGTCTGTCTGTAGGAAGTGATCTTTCACATTTCCACATGGGCTCCTCACTTCACTTTAACTGTGATGTCTAGGCATCAAAATGTGACCAACCCATCCACCAGGGGAAGAGCTCTCAGATATATAAATACCCAGATCCTCCTCTCTGTGTGTATGTATATGTGTGTATATAAAATCTTTTATTTTTCTTGAATCTACTTTTCACAAGCAAGCACTAGACTTTCTTATTAGGTAGCAAGAGTTCAAAAGATTCATTTCATCTCGAAATGGTCGTAAGTCGAAGCACCATTTCACATAGGAATGCATTGAAATGCAATTAATCCGTTCCGGCCAAAGAAAAAAAATCACCCCCCAAAAAAAATCACTGCAAGACTCATTGGAAACGCGATTAATCCTTTCCGGCCGAAAGGTGGGGGGGGGGGGAAGCAATCAAGCGTGCAAGACCCATTGCAAATGCACAGAAAACAAATGGAGCAGATTGGAAATGCACAAAGAACAAAGGGACAAGGTCGGAAATGCACAGAAAACAAAGGAAAAAGCGAGAGAAGCATGCAGGACCCATTGCAAATGCACAGAAAACAAAGGGAGCATATTGGAAATGCACAGAGAACAAAGGGACAAGGTCGGAAATGCACAGAAAACAAAGGAAAAAGCAAGGGAAGCACGCAGGACCCATCGGAAATGGGGGGGGGGAAACCCAAAAAGCAACCAAACCCCCCAAGACCCATCACAGCACAGAAACATAACCCCCCAGCCTAAAACCACGCTGCAAAAACACCCAGAACAGTTTTTAAAAAGCAGAAAACAGCACCTTACCTTACCTAACAGGCAGTCCCAAGCCTCCCTGCAAACACACACACGCTCACTGAGAAGCAGAAGCCAGGCAGTCCCTCCTCAATCGCACTCACTCTAACCGTCGGGGCGAAAGAGCTACAAAGAAGCAGCCTCTTTCACCACCTACAGTTAGCAATTTGAATTTCCCGCCTTTTTCCCCTGCCTTTTTCTGTTCGTAAGTGGAAGCTCCGGTCGCAAGTAGAAGCAACATTTTGCGACCGGAGCTGTTCGTAAGTCGAATTGGTCGTAAGTAGCGACGGTCGTAAGTCGAGGCACCACTTATCTATCTTGATATGATTTGTTGAATTTTCAGAGCAGTTGTGGGTTAATGTGGGTTAGTCTGCAAGTTCTGGTTTGTACCATCTTATTAGAAAAATAGTTATCCTGACAAATCAGTTTTACAAGCCTTTTTAATTCGCTCTACTGGGGGGCAAGTTTAAAGTCTTGGCCCTTATAGCTCATTTTTAGGTCTGATGTATAGCAGCATGAAAAGTCAGGACCTATGAACCTCTGCCTAAACAAGGTGAAAGAATTTCAGAAAGCAGATTTCAGCAAAGAGTTGCATGATCAGTGTCGAGGTGGGGTAGAGGGGATTTCATATAATTCTATTTAGCTTTTAGCAATACTGGCAAGATGCACTCTAGCATTCCTGTGATGTCATATATTTATTATTGGTAACTGTTCAGGCATTCTTGTAGTGTACTTTTAGTGTTTCCTCCTTGCCACTGAGTATCTGCATGCCCACACACTTGATTTTCAAGTGATATCTCTGAGAAGATAGGCAGATAGGCAAGGGCCCAGAAGTAGGCTTCAAACACAGACAATTCACTTTTGTGATTGCTTTGAGGACTAAAAGGTAAGAATGTAGTAAAACCTTTACAGATAGGTATCTATTCATATTTCTGCAGAAAACATTGGCACGTGAGAGAAAGAAATATTATAAAGATAACCAGATACCTCCTGAAATGTATACCATGAGGTAAAGCAAAATGTCAACATATGTGTTAAGACTCATGCCTTTGTAGTTTAAATCAAGCTAATGTCAGTGCAGAAGTCTGTCTCTATAATAGGCTGAAAGCTTGGAAAGGTTTTTTTTTTGGTCCACAATTCTCCAAATACTCCATTAAAACGTATCCCATCTCCTGGCTTTTGATCTGTTCCTGGGATTGGTTTAGTGGTTTACTTTATCCTTTGTTGATCCATAGAGGATGATAACTTACTGTTCTTTGTTTTATTAATGGATGTCTGACTAGAAGACTTGCAATTTACAGTAGGTTTTTTTTTGTCTTGCTTTACTTTGGTGGCGCTGCGGGTTAAACCACAGAAGCCTCTGTGCTGCAAGGTCAGAAGACCAGCAGTCATAAGATCGAATCCACACGATGGAGTGAGCTCCCGTTGCTTGTCCCAGCTCCTGCCAACCTAGCAGTTTGAAAGCATGCAAATGCAAGTAGATAAATAGGTACCACCACGGTGGGAAGGTAACGGCATTCCGTGTCTAGTTGCGCTGGCCACGTGACCACGGAAACTGTCTTCGGACAAACGCTGGCTCTATGGCTTGGAAACGGGGATGGGCACCGCGCCCTAGAGTCGGACACGACTGGACTAAATGTCAAGGGGAACCTTTACCTTACCTTACTTTGAGTCTTCCCTAGGCATTATGTGTCTGTTTCTGTAGCTGAAATCCTGTTGCTTAGTATAGTCAGTTATGCTAGAGTAGGTCCATTGAATCAGTGGGGATTTGGTGGATCAACTCCTCCATAAGTTCCATTGATTTAAATGAGGCTACTCTAGTTGTCACTTACTACACTGAGCAACAGAATTTCAGCCCATATCTGTTTTTCTTCCTGGTCCTTGGTCAGCAAAAATATATACTTTTTGCATCTAATATATTTGTCACCCACTTTTCAACAGGTGCTCTGATAGCTGCTTTAAAAATAGTAACAAATGTATTAAAAAAGGAATATGAAAACGAAAAACAGGACAGATTCAGGAAGGACAGGTTCTAGTAATGTCTGTGCTTTCCAGTCTCCATCCCTCTCTCCTGGTCTCATTTTTTACAAGGGCAGTCGATGGTAGTGCTGGGGAGCAGGCATTCTAGCCAGAACAGAACTGTAGCATTCTCATCCTCGTTCTGCATTTGAAGCTGAGACTTGAGATGCTGTATTTTATGACAGGTAGCCTGCTCATGAAGACCACATGAACAATTGAAATACAGATACTTCTAGATTTGCTCATTGATGAAGTGTTAGTAGTAAGAACTTTTATGTAGATGTTGGAGATTGGGAAGGTTCTTTTTTTCCGACTTAATTACATAGCACCCTCTAGTCAGCCTGGCCAGTTGTATTCCAAAATTAACTTTTCAAAGCTGTGGACTTAATGGATAAGCAACTGTATAGTGGAAGGGGAAAGAAAGCACTGTCAGCCATCACAAAGTCATTCTTGTATCAGATTCACCATCAGTTTTAGAGTTCAGGCACTCAGGCGCAGGAAATCCCTCAAACGACTTGTCAGAACTGCAGTGAAGCTTGCTTTTTGTAAGTTTCAATATATACACACATACACACCTAGCTGCTATTTTGTGAAATGATGAAGGCCTGTAGACAGGAAGGGAGCAGTAATGCAAAGCAAAAGGTACCTCAAGAGGAAATTGCTCCTGTAGAATTTTTTAGAATGCTACCATTTTTTAGAAGAGGGGAGGAGGGGCAAAGGGAGTACATCTCTAAGTCTCTGGTTCTTTATATAATATTTTTATACATGACCCTTCTCCATTATAGTGCTTACTGTGTCAAACAAGATTAAAATAGATTCACAGGAACTGTTTTTAGAAGCATGTGCTGAGTATTGGGCACAGTACTTTGTTCTACTTTTCAGGCTCACAGGAACAAGTTCTTTGTTGCTTGTTTCAGGGCTATGATTTGTGTAGAATTCTCTCCCTGCCTTATGGTACAATTTTAGCTACATCACAGTTCAGGTTTTTTAAAGAGCTCCCCATCCATGCATGTAAAATGTGGAAGCTTGAGTAGCTGTCATGGTTGAGTGAAACATAAATTTGAAGGGGACAATAATAGTTTGAACATACTTTTGTAAGGATGTGCACAATGTTGCTGTTGTCCTTTTGGAAATAATCTAAGTAAATCTATCCTGGGTGTCTTGTTGCTGCTGCTGTTGTTTCAAGAAAGGTGATTTGACATGATTATGGGCAGTTTCTGTGAGTAAAAACATTTATTTATTTTATTCCATTAAAGTTAAATAGAACATTAATATAATATAATACAATATAATATTATAATATAATATAATAAACAGTCACCCACAAAAATGCAGTTATGGGCATGTGGGAAAGGGCTTTCTGCTGTGTTGATCCCTTATTATGGAATGCACTTCCCTCTTTTTAGGAAGGGTGTGAAGACACATCTCTGTAGTCTGACTTATTTTGATGTTCATTGATTATTATCAAGTTAGTTGCGCTGTTTAATTTGTATTTAGTGATTATTGTTATTCACTTTGAGTGCTGTTTAATTTAGTGGAAAAGCAGAAGAAAGATCTAGTTGGTCAGTAAATAAGCAACATAGCAATCAGCAGTGAGAATGAATTCCCCAGCAGCTAACCACTCAGAAACACCCAAGTAAAAAGATGAAACTTAGCCTGACATCAAAACGTCAGTGAAGTTAGCAGAGGCATACTTTTGGGGGAGGGCATTCAGGAGTCAAGGCACCACCACAGAGGAGGCCCCATCTTGTTTCACATTCCCTGTGCAACAATACAAGACTAAAGTCTGTGTAAAAACATATGGATTGGGGGGAAAGCTGTAAAGAATTAAGGTTGCTATCCTGATTGTTTTTCAGAATTCAAACCAAGTAATTGAGAAAAGCTGAAGTATAACTGTGTTCTGGCCTTTAGTCTAGCAAGCAAATTAGGTCAGTTCACAAAAAATGTGGCCCAGACAAAATTTCCCCGTAACATGAAAAGCCTATATTGGATAAAATGGCATAGTGGTCAGACTATGTATACAACCCCCCCCCCCCCCCAATTTATGTCTCATCTTCAGGTGGTCAAAGATAATCTTCCTCTAGTTTTATGATCCCATTTCAGAATTGTGAAAGAGTGAAAGTTAAATTGAATTCAAGCATGTGAGTAGATAAATGGAGTGGGGGGGGGGGGGTTGTAAGCATAAGGTTTGTTTGCATACCACTGAGCAACATGAAGCCATTTTGTGCTACAGATGGGATAGTGTATTATTTGGAATAGTGACAGCAGAAACCTAGCTTTTTCACAAGTGGTGCATTGCCAGCTTCTGCTTTTGACAGTCTGCTTAACATTATTACTGGTTCAGCTATTGGGTCACTTCAGTAAAAGTGACATGGTACTATAAGTATCTTGAAGCTAAGAGTTGGCATGTTTGTGAACGTTCAATGCCAGCTCTTCAGCTCAGAGGTCTATGGACAAAAAGAGATTTATTTCTTTATCTATTTAAAACATTTACAGCCTACCCTATATCACAGGATCTCAGGGCGAGTTGCAGAGCTGTATAAAATGCTTTTGAACAATTTAGAACAATTTGAAATCAATCAGTGTTTAAAATCAAATTAAAACATTTGAACATTAAAACCAATGCATAAAAAACCATGCAGGCCACAGTCCTCATCCTCCAAAATCTCTAATAAATTAGTATGTTTTGTCTTAGTGCTGAAATTATGCCAGTGTTGGTGCCAATCAAGGGGAGGGTATTCCACAGTTGAGTTGCTAAGTCAGAAGAATCATTCCCCTGTGTCTTCACGTAATAAACTGTTTTCAGTGGGCCTCCCCAGCAGATCTTGGTGATTGGGCAGGGTTATATAGGGAAAGGCGATCCTTCAAATATCCAGGTCCCAAACCATTTAGGGCTTTGTAAGTAATCATCAGTACCTTAAACTCAGTCCAGAAGTGTTTTAGCATTCAGTGCAAATCCTTCTGAACAAGCATCATGTGGGTTCTGAAAGGTATTTCTGTTAGCAGACTCCCTGCTGCATACTGCACTTGCTGTAGCATCCGTGTCATCTTCAAGGGTAGCTCCACATATAATGCATTGCAGTAGTCTGACCAGGAGGTTACGAGGGCATCGACTACTGTGGCCAGTTTATCACTATCTAGGAATAGTCGTAGCTGGCAGACCAGTCGAAATTGGCCCCAGGCACTCCAAGCCATGGGGCTCACATGAGCTTCCATTGACAAAGACAGAGGAGTATGCCCAAACTATGCACCTGCTTCTTCAAGGGGAGTGTGACTCCATCCAGAACAAATGTTCTGCTCAACTCCCAAAGCTGGCAACCACCAAACCACAGAGCCTCTTGTTGGGGTTCAGCTTCAGTTTATTGGCCCTCATCCAGCCCATTATAGCATCCAAACATTGGTCCAGCACTTGCACAGTCCCAGCCAACCTTGGTGACACGGAGAAGCAGAACAGGATGTCATCACCATATTGATGGTATACAACCCCCAAACTACTAATGCCCTCTCCCAGCAGCTTCATATAGATATTATGTAACAATTAGGGCGAAAAGAAAGCAACAACAATATATGTATTGATTTGTATACAATACGTTACGTTTGTTATTTGTTATATATTACTTGATGGTGGAGTTACAGTATATACAATTGCTTATATATTATTTGAGGGTGCAGTTATAAATAATTACAATCTTTATGTTAGATGTAGAATCATACAATAGTGACATTAGAATGGGCCTATAAGGTCATCAAGTCCAACCCCCTGCTCGATGCAGGTATACAAATCAAAGGATATCTGCCAGGTGGGTGCCTAAGTTTCTCTTGAATGCCTCCAATGTTGGAGCACTCACCACCTCTCGAGGTAATTGGTTCTACCGTCTTACTGCTCTAACAGGACATGCAGCAATGGGCTCAAGTTACAGGAAGCCAGATTTTGGTTGAATATCAGGAAAACGTCCTGTTAAACCATTACTTTGGGTCCTAACTCCTGGAGCTGCTCATCCACTTCCCTTCAAACATTTGAAAGTGGCTACCATATTGCATCTTAATTGTCTCTTCTCCAGGCTAAATGTGCTTTGTTCCTTCAACTTAATTCTTCCAAGGGTTTGATTTCCAGACCTTTTACCATCTTGGTCACCCTTGTCTGGACACATTAAAGCTTGTCAGTCTTTTTCTTAAAATATGATGCCCAGGACTGGACACAGTATTCCAGGTTAGTTATGACCAAGGAGAATTATTACTTCTCCCGATCTGGACACCATACTTCTGCAACCTAGTTTGTTTGTTTATTTTTTTGTTTGTTTTTTGCAATCACATCATACTGCTGATAAGAGAAAGCTTCTACTCTTTTAAGACCTCTTTTCACATGTAGTACTGCCAAATTGGTACCCAGTATGGTCTCGCGGATACAGTGGTGGATATGACTCCAGAGATCTGGCTTTCAGTCCCAGGTTGGCCATGGAGATTAATGGAGTGTGGGTGTGGATGTTTTCACTGGTAAACCACTCTTTGAATATCTCTATTACCTATTAGGGTCATTATTAGTCAGCCTTGATGTCACATAACAGCCTGTCAAACTAGCTATCACACATTGCATGGTTCTGCATCTCATTTTTTCCACTTAAATTTAGAATTTTACGTTTTCTCTGTTAAAACTCATTTTGTTTCATTTGGACTAAATCCCCAGGTTACTGTAAATTCTATAGCATTTGACATCCCCTTCACACCTTTTTTAAAATTTTTATTGAAAAAAAACAGAGAAAAAAACACCAAAATAAGAATAATTTTTTCATAAGAAATTTCTACTTTCATATAGCAACTCTCCAAAATATTGTAGTCAAATTAAGAAACAAACACATGTTCACACCAATGCAGTCTTTAATTGGATTAGAATATTGCACCAAAGATTGTTATGAGAGGCTGGGAGGGAAAAAAAAATAATCTAGAGAGTATGGTTATTTAATTAATTTGATCTCATTAGTTAATTTTTCTGTTAAGGCAATATGCCATATTCTATTTCTCCATTCGTGTATAGTAAAATTGAAAGTTGCATTCTATTTTGTGTTAATTTTCATGGCTTTGGGACATTCATCCATGTTATCTATGAAAATATGGAGCAATATTGGGCCTAGGACAGAAACCTGAGTCACCCCACTTTGTCACGTCTCTCTAGTGACAAGGAAACTTTGTTTAAGCTATCAAGACGTGGAATTCTGTATAGAGAGAGTTTAAAACAATTAAGAGAGTGTGCATAGAAAAAGTAGCCCTGAAAATGAAAATGCTTTTAGAATTGAGACTTGAACAACTGTTTATACTATAGTCATTACAAAACAATTAGCCAGCTCTCCAGCAAGGTCACTATACCATGGAGATATAGTACGTGCAACAACAATAGAATTTTATATATATTTTTTCCCTTGGTACTCAAGGCACCTGGAACTCCAGACCTCTGGAGAAAGTGTTGTTTATAGTTTGGAATGGTGAGAGCTCTCTCTCTCTCTCTCTCTCTCTCTCTCTCTCTCTCTCTCACACACACACACACACACACACACACATGCACACGCACGCACATTCAACATAAGACAATGAACACTTCATGTCACACACTGGATATCAACAACAGTCATCTAGCAATGCAGCAGCAGGCTTCATTTCCAGAAGCCAACGACAACAATCAACATAGATTTTGCTCCATAGATTCAAACTGATTTGGCTGGGTGAGCGCTGAGAATAACTTTCCTGTGTGTCTAGATATGCTAAAAGGCTAAGTAATATATTTTACTTTTGTAGATTTTTAATATTAACAACTTTTTTTATTTTAAGAGATGTATTTTGCTGTTTCAGTGTGCCTCTTCTAGGCTTTAAGCGCTTTTATTTTTGGATTCAAGTAAGAATAGAGTTCTTGGCTGTAACTTTTAAAGCTAAAAGCTTACAATTGAAATACATTTTTTCTGATTTAAATTCTGCTTACAACTTAAGCTTTGTTTTTGAATGTACCTTTGTTTACAACTTCTCATAGCTGTCAGACTTTTGGATGTTCTGAATATTTGGAGTATTTGGAACACAGAAACAATGTAGGTAAATAAAGCTTGTAGAATTAGACAAGCTGATGTTGCCTAGATTATTGCAACAATTAAAAGACATATACTTTGATAGATGAATTTTTATATGATTGGAAAGGATTATCTGGTTTTATTTTGGAATTAACCCTTTTTGGGACAAATGCCTGCTATGACAAACACAGGCTTCTGATTTTTCCCTAGAGGTCTATAAAGTTCTGTAGGGCTCTTGGGGGGATGTTTAGGCATCCGAATTCCTGAGCTGACAGAGCATTCTACAAATCCACCTAGCACTAGCATTCTCTAGCTTACATTTTACCACCTTGACTACAAGAATATTGTGGGCAACCATATCAAATTATTTGCTAAAATTAAGATACACTACATCTACAGCACTCTCCTCACCTGCTAAACTTGTGACAGATAAGGTTAGTCTGGCATGACTTTTTTTAAAGATATCTGTGTAGGGTCTTAGAACTGTATTCTTTTCTAAGTGGTCACAAATCAAGTAAATAATGCTTTATTTTAAACTACTTCTTGGTATTAACATCAAGTTGACTAGTTTGTAGTTGCTCAAATCTTCTTTTCTCTCCTGTTTTGAAAATGGGGACAAATTTGCTTGCCTCCACCTATTCTCCCAAGAATTCTGAAAGTTTATAAACAGAGGCTGTGAGATTACATCTGCCAGTTCATTTAGTACCGTTGGATGCAGCTTATCTGGCCCAGGAGACATGAATTCATTTCAAATGTTCCCAGCTCCCTCTCTTTCTTCTTTATGGTGCCTGCACAGGTAAAGTACTATTTTCCTTTTGGCAGAAGAGAGAAACAAAGCAAATACTAAGCAGTACTGCCTTCTCTGCATTGCTGATTAGTATTTCTCCACACAGTGGACCTCCCATTTCCTTGTTCCTCGTTTTGCTTTGAACATAGATTAAAAAATTCCCCCTTTTGTTGTTTTTAACCTCTCTTGAAAATCTGAACTTAGCCTTCTTAGACTTCTTTCTACAGTTATTGATTACTTTTGTAACCCTTCTTTGTTGATTTACACCTCCTTCCTTTTCCTATTGAAGCTCTCTTAGCTCATCTGAAAGCTGCTTATGCAGCCATCCCACTTCCCTTAGATGTTTCCCCCTTTTCTTTCTTGTAAGAATTGCTGTGCCTTTGATATCTTGTGAGAAACTCCGATCTGTAATGGATTCCCTTCTCTTCAAATATTTCGGACCATGGGATATGACCCAGCATTTCCTTAAGCTTATTGAAATTGGCCCCAAGAAATGCTGTGCAGCTGTAGACTGGAAATTACTAGTTCCTCCCCCATCCTAACAGTTGTAGTTTTGGAAGAGGTAGTTGTGTGCAAGCATATCGGGCAAAATCCAAAGAAACAAAACAAAACGAAACGAAAACATGTGGCGCCTTGAAGACTAACCATTTTATTTTAATGTGAGCTTTTGTGGAAACATCCACTTTGTGAAACACATGGAAACATCCTAATAGTGATCCACTTCCTCTCCCTGTAGCACCTCATGCAAAGAGCCAAAAGCTCCCAGACAACAGACAGCCTCAAGGCAAAAGACACACACTCACTGTCTCTTGTCAGCATCCCTCTTGCTTTCCCTCTCCTTGCTCCACAGCTGGCCTGTTGTTGAGTGCACCTGTCGCACTCAATTTCTGTTTTTTGCTCTGTAGAAGTATCTCTCTGTCAATGATGCTGAACTCCAAGAGTGGTTTTTCTCTATATACTCTCTCTCTTTGTGCTGCCTCTACCTTTTGCACCCAGGTTATCTGGTACTTTCAAAATTTCACAAAAAAACATACATTGACTGTAATTTGGGAAGTGTTCAGTTCAATTCTCATTTCTACCATGAAGTTTGGGAGTTGGCACAGAATGTTCACAGACATGCCAACTTGTTCAGAGAACAAAACTGTCACAATGTTTGATGTTCTGTATTTGTGAAGTAGAAGAAAGTTATCCACTTGGTTGCAATTAAAACTATACACAGGCTTTAGGGACAGGAATCAGGACAGGCTGTGAGGAGACCCAGGAGACAGAGAAATGAAGAATCAGGGAGCCTAAAGATAACGGTGAAAGAGGGATATTGAGCAGGCAATGATGTGAAAAATAGGAACTGCGGAGAATATATAATGCAAATGTTAAGAAGATAGGATTGCGTCTAGAAGGGGCTCTGAAAATCATCACCGCAGGCCAGGAAGTGCCAATGTGCCAGTGATAGAAGAGGACAGAAAAGCTAGGGAGGCTGGCTAAAGTATCAAACTAGGACCAAGGAGATCTAGGTTTGAATCCCTGCTCAGTCCTGATGTTTACTGGTTTTTGCCTACCCCTTCACACACACACACTGTTTCAGCCTTCATCTACTTCACAGGGTTATAGTAAAGATAAAATAGGTCAGAGACAAAATATACCAGCTCAGACTCCTTGGGAGAAATGTGAGGAATAAAAAAACAAGCAAACAAAAACAGATAGAAGAAGTGTGGCAAAATATTCATAGAGTAACAAAGCAGGAAACTATGAGAAAGCAGTGATGGGGAAAGAAGAAGTGAAAGAAAGTAGAGAGACATTGAAAGCTGAAACAGGCAGTCAAAAAGCAGTCGTACTATATCATACATATTGAATGTAAAGAACTATTCATTTCGCACCATATTTGAGAAGAATTTGCTGAACCAGTGAGGTGGCAGAACTAACAGATACTTTTGAGTGAGGGTGTGATATCATGCTAGTTCTTACACTCAGTTTCCATTGCTTATGTCTTTGTGTCATTCCTTAGACCTTTCTGTACATTTTTGACTATTCTAGATCAGGTTGGTGCTTGATTTTGGAACTTCTAATGTTCTTAAATAGGAAGAACCATTTCCTTTTTTGCTTTGGAAAGATGTGTGCCAATTGTAAGCAACACGTTCTTCTCTCTATTGAGCACCATCATTTCCAACTAAATACTTTCTTTCTTGGTACCTCATCTCTTTTACTTTGAGATGCTATAATATCAAAAAAAAAAATAACTGGTAAAGAATAAAGACTATAAAATATTTAAAAATATTAAGTACAATAGTATTAGGCAGCAAAAAGAGGGCAGATTGATAAGCAAAAAAGAAAAAAAAACACCCAATAAATTGGCAAGATTACTCTGGGGTAAGGCCATAAAAGGCTTGTGAGAAAAGCCAGGTTTTAACTTGTCTCCTAAAACCAAGGAGGGGTGGGACTAATCGTACCTCAAGTGGGAGCAAGTTCCAAAGTGATGTGACAACCACAGAGAAGGCCCGGTTTCAAGTGGCAGATCTTGAGGCCTCCTTTCGGGCCACCACCTGCAACATCCCAGTATCTGAGGTATACGTGGGATGGGTAGATAGCAAGGTCCTAAACCGTTAAGGGCTTTAAATGTCAGCATAAGTACTTTGAACTTGTTTTGAAAGTGAACAGGCAGCCAGTGCAGACGCGCCAGGGCAGGTGACATGTGATCGAATTGTGATGTTCCAGAAACCAGTCTGGCAGTTGCGTTCTGCACTTGCTGCAGCTTCTGAACCACCTTCAAAGGCAGCCCAACGTAGAGAGTATTGCAATAATCTATTCTTGAGATTACAAGCACATGGACCAGTGTAGTTAGGGACCTCCTGTCAAGATAGGGACGAAGGTGTGTGATCTGCCTCAGATGGTAAAAAGCAGACCTGGCTACAGCTGAGACCTGATTTTCTATTGAGAGAGCCAGGTCCAGAAGCACACCCAGATATCGCACCTGATACTTCAGGGGGAGAGTGACCCCATCAAAACCAGTGTGGTTGATGGCCTCAAAAGCTGCTGAAAGATCCAGGAGAACCAACAGGATCACTCTCCCCATTGGCCTACCAAAGGTCATTAAGCAGTGTGACCAAAGCTGTCTCATGGCGTGGCCTAAATCCTGACCGAAATGAGGCAACAGATTCTGTGATTTGTCATAGCTGACATTATCCCAGTAAAGGGTTAATACCAGAATGAAACCAAATAATCTGTAACAAACTGTTAGTAAACTCATCTGGGTATCTCATAAATGTTTTCATTGTTGCAATAATTCCAGGCCACTCCAGAACTTGTTAATTCTATGCAAGTTCTATTTGTTTACATCATTTCTAGGTTCCATATGAAAAACATAAAAGTCCAAAAATATTACAAACATGTAACTTTTGAGACATCATGGACATGTTGCTCTATCATGAAAAATCATCCTTACAAGCTATGAACAAAGCTGTAGGCAAAAATACTTAAATGCTTAAAGGGTGAACTTAAATTGTACCTGAATGCAAAACATATGAGTGTTGAAACACAGGAGCCTCTTCATTAAGAGTACAGACTCTTTCAATAATAAAAATGAACAATAAGAGCTTATAGCCTAATAAGGCAAAGAATGCATCTTTACAATGTTTCATTTAAAAGTAAAAATATAGCTTTAAAAGCTTCAAAAGCTTTCTTAAAATTACAGTGGTGCCTTGACTTACGAACGTCCCTACTTATGACCATTTTGAGTTACGACCAGCTCCGGCCGCAAAATTTTGCTTCTACAGTACTTGCGACCGGAGCTTCCACTTACGAACAGAAAAAGGCAGGGGGAAAAGGTGGGAAATTCAAATTTCTGACTGTAGGTGGCGCTGAGGCTGCTTCTTTGTAGCTCTTTCGCCCCAGCAGTTAGAGAGTGTGTGTCAGAGGAGGCTTGGGACTGCCTCACTTCTGCTTCTGAGTGAGCGTGTGTGTGTGTTTGCAGGGAGGCTTCGGGCTGCCTGGTAAGGTAAGGTGCTGTTTTCTGCTTTTTAAAAACTGTTCTGGGTGTTTTTGCTGCATGGTTTTGAGCTGGGGGGTTATGTTTCTGTGCTGTGATGGGTCTTGGCGGGTTTGTTTGTTTTTTGGTTTTTTCCCCCCCATTTCCGATGGGTCTTGGGGTTTTTTGTTGCTTTTTGGAGTGTTTTTTCCCATTTCCAATGGGTCTTGGGGGGTTTGTTTGTTTGTTTGGTTTTTTCCCCCATTTCCGATGGGTCTTGGGGGGTTTGGTTGCTTTTTGGATTTCCCCCCCCATTTCCGATGGGTCTCGGGGGGTTTGTTTGTTTTTTGGCTTCCCCCCCATTTCCGATGGGTCTTGGGGGGTTTGGTTGCTTTTGGGGTTTTTTTTCCCATTTCCGATGGGTCCTGCATGCTTCCCTTGCTTTTTCCTTTGTTTTCTTTGCATTTCCGACCTGCCCCCTTTGTTCTCTGTGCATTTCCGATCTGCTCCGTTTGTTTTCTGTGCATTTCCAATGGGTCTTGCACGCTTGATTGCTGTTCTCCCCCCCCCCCCTTCGGCCGGAAGGGATTAATCGCATTTCCAATGAGTCTTGCAGTGATTTTTTTTGGTGATTTTTTTCTTCAGCCGGAATGGATTAATTGCATTTCAATGCATTCCTATGTGAAATGGTGCTTCGACTTATGACCATTTCGAGTTACGTCCATCTTCTGGAACAGATTATGGTCGTAAGTCGAGGCACCACTGTACATTAAAGAGCATCAGAGTTCTTACAATACAAAAGAACAAAATGAAAAGCATTATTTAGCTCTAAACACGTAGTTGACACACAGAAAAATATTTTCTCTAAAAGAGAGAAGCTCACCCATCTTTCTCAGTCTTTATCTATGTTATTCCCATGGCTGTCTCCTAGCTGCTCTCAGTCCATCTGTATCTTCCCAATCTTTGTTTGCAAAAAGCAGGTGGCTGTGGTTTTTGGGAGATGTACTCTGTGAGATGATCCCTGGGAGATGTTCTCTGAGAGATGTTCCCTGTGAGATTATCTCTGGGAGATGTTCCGTAAACATGATAGATACCTGTTTTTATACACTCAGTGTTTCTAAATTAGACAAAACATTATGACACCGAACTTTGGCTTTCCCGTGGGTAAGCAATGTTGGCTTGTTCAGACAGCTGTAGGTTGAATCAGCTACCGACCAAGATAGTTCCTAGCTGGGAAAATGTCCCCGCCAAAGTAACTACCTTAGCACCATATTTGGGCAGTACATCCTGAATGACTGTTACATGTTTTTACATTTTAAATGCTCCACTCATAAATACTACAGAATATTATATGAGTCCATACTCCTCGTTGTTACCACGCTAAATTAGGGAATTATTGTTATGAGACTAAAGCCTTATAAAACAGCACTTTGGTTTTTCTTTTCTACTTGCTTATCAAAAAGCATACTACTTAAAATAACATTCATCCTTTTTCTCCTTTTACACTGTTCTTGTAAAAGCTTCTTCTGCACAATAGATTATTATTCTCATTTGTTTAACACAGGTTTCCACATCTATTTTGTGGTGTTTCTTTATTAATTAACATTATAGCAAACATAACTGAAGCAGCAAAATAAACAGCACCCTTTTTTAATTGTTATTGTCTTAGTTCATATAACGTAAGCATCATTGTTTAGTTTTTTCATCACAGCACACAACTCAATGAATGATCTGCGGCCATATCTTATTAGTTCTTTGTGTACTGAAAATAAACTGTCCGTGTTTTGGTTTTATAATATAAACATATATCCCCAGCTGTGGGTTTTTAAAAGCTACTTTCACTTTTTAGGCACCTCTCTGAGGCACATTTTTAAAGGACTTTTCTATTTTAGGGCTATTTTTATATATTTTTCCTGCCACATATTTCTATTAAAAATCCATAACTGGTGGATTACTGGTGTCATCCAAGAACTTCTGCAACTGACCAGCCATCACCCTCTTGACCAGTTTTCGCGTGAATGGAATGTTTGCAATGGGACAGTAGTTCTTGAAATTGTCTGATGGAAGATTCAGCTTTTTATGAATGGGTCTGATCACCATGTCCTTCAGGCATCTCTCCCACAAGGAGGAATTGATGATCTGACAGGCCCACTCTGCCGTAACCTCTCTAGCAGCTTTTAAAAGCCAGGAGGGGCATGGGACTGAGAGAGAGGCGGTTGGCTTGGAAAGTGCAAGTGCCTTCTCTACGTCCTCAGGCATCACTGGGTGAAATTGATCCAACAAAACTGGAACAGATGGGGTGCTGGACATCTCAATCTGACTTATTGCCGCACTAACAGAGTCCAGGTCCCGACAGATGGACTCAATTTTAGATTGAAAATGGGTTGTGAACTATTCACATATCATGGCATCTGGTTGAGGCCCTGAATGTCACCCAGATCGAGTGAGGTCGTGGAGCAGTTTGAAGAGTTCTGCCTGATGTTTAGAGGTCTCACTGATTTGCCTCTCATAGTACTGTAGGCTTTCTTTGAAGCCTTGATGGCATTACAATAGTGATTGGACGTATTCCTAACTGCATTATTATTAACATCTCCTCCAGACACTCTCTAGCCCTCTCCTAGCTTGTTTCAAGGCCTGCAGGTCCATAGTAAACAATGGAGAAGGGCGGGCCCTAATATGGAGAGGGTGTTTAGGAGCAATGGAGTCAACTGTCCAGGTCACTGCAGCATTCCATTCAGCAACTTGGGCTTCAATATCCACACCAACCAGCTCATCCAGAAACCCACCCAAGGCATCTTGGAAATGATCAGGATCCAATAGCATGTGTGGGTGGACCATCCTAATTGGTCCTCTCTCCCCGCAAGATTGGTATGAGATTGTTGTTGTCTAAATCTTATCTTTAATTTGGTGCATCATCCTTATTCTTTAAAAAAAGGGTGGGAATTAAGCCATTTAAGCTGCACAAATGTGTCACTTGTCACTTTATTTTCACTTTTTCCTTGCAGCATATGGAATTGGTAGCTTTTTGGCCTCCCCCAGCAGCCTCCCAAAGAGAAGCTTTTTCTTTGTACCACGCTACGTCTTCCAGAATGACTTACTTTCTTGTCATGAAACAGATTCTTGCATCTATGGGGGCAATGAGGCCATGAATCCCTATCAAGCAGGAAGTGGATGCTAAATGTGTCACACATTTAAGCTTTGTCTCCTCCTATTCTTATGTGCTTGATTTGAAATTTAAAGGAATGCAGTGTTTTTCTTGCACAAAACACTGCAGGTGGTGTGCATGAGCTGGTATCATCTCCATGCCCCAATTAACTCTTTTGTAATTGTCCTGCTAGGAGTCCATCTAATCTAGGGTACTGACCAGACAAATGGCTCTAGAATGCCCACAAGGATGGGAAACATTCTCCTCAGAACAGATGTCCTGGTTAGTATCCATGCCCCCTTGCCTCCTGCACTCCTGATCAATTTGATCTGCCTGGCCCTTTTTCATCTGGGTCAGAGAACAGAGAACTTAACTGAGATGTCTTGTGCAGTAGGGAATACAGAGGTCTGGTATAAAGAGCTACAGATGAAGCATGTAGTTTTGATATCGTCTGAACATGGAGTTTGTTTTGCAGCCATTATTGTTAAATCAGATGTCTATTTGGCATCCATTAACTTGTCTTTATCAGTTTTAGAAACACATCATATGTTCCGTCAGTGAATCCTACATGTTAACTATGTTCTTTGTGACAATCTAGTTTGATTTTTAATCTAGATGCTGCATGCGGGGCTGCAGCTCTGGGAGTCTCCTTGTAGTTTGGTTTTATTATCTCAACTGCATTGCAATGACTTGACAAACTAGCCATAAATACAAACGGCAGGATTTGCATGAGTGAAGAGGAAGCACCAAGTATAATTTTATCTGCTCTTCTGAGAGAGAAAGACAAGGAGGAGAAGTCCTAAGTTTCTTGAAAGATACAGACTGTTGAGGCTAACCAGCTGTCCTTTTCATGTGGGAGTGTGATAATTTGAATCTATAACCCAAATGGGGAACAAATGCCAGAAGCTCAGCCCAGGCCAACCTCTTGCCAAGGCAATGAAACAACTGAAGACTGATGAACTCACAGCTAGTTGTCCTGTGAGTAATCTGCCTATTTCATCTGCTATTACTTTAAGCAACAGGTTTGCTGCATTGGAAAATGAAATGTTTTTGCCAGCTTGGGAGTATGGTGACCTGTCAGTTATTTCTACACCACCTCGTTCCCCAAAAGATGTTTTGAATTCTCTTAAGGACCCTCTCCCCAGTTACTTAGCTGAACAATGTCTTCTAACGGCCCAAACAGTGATTGCACTTTTCTAAAATCTGCAAATGGTCTGTAATGAAATGAATGCTGTGGAATGTGCCCTAGAAAAACTTACAAAGACTTTTTCTCAATTTAAGAGCAAAGGGGGAGGGTATGAGTAGGCACAGTGGTGACAGTAATCTGCAGAGTACTTTACAACAACAAACAACTCATCAAATGATGAAGGACCTTAACTCTTGAAGGGTTTTTCAGACCTCGCAGATTTTGTTGCAAGTTGCCCCGATTAATGTTAACAAAACAAGATGGGATTCACATAGAGCAGTGATGACATCTTTAAGTCAATTGTTAAATATAGAACCTCAGAAAATAGACATACAGGGAATTTGTTGGTTGTCTTATAAATTTGGCCAAAAGAGAGTAAGCCTCACCTTTGAGCATGCTGTGATCCCACTCATGTTATTCAAAATGAAAACTTTCCTGGCCATTTTCTAGATTACTCCTATAAGAGTTTTCTCAGAAATATCTCCTCAATCTGCCCCAGAGAAGGTTAGCAAAACAGGTCTCTGGAAGTACTCCTCAGAAAGTTAACTGTGAAGAGCTAAAATTAGACCTTGGAGCCTCAGCTGATATGACAAGCAGAGACACAAGTAAAGAACTCATTGATACAGTTTCCATCTGAATATAAGGACATTGTTTCCTACATTAAGCAGTCTTCCGCTCCTCTGGCTGAGTTCAATGCTAAATGTTCAAATAAGCTTGGCTTCCTTGCATGACAAGGCTGAACCACTGAGAGACTATCTTAAGACGCATAGCACTTCTACTAAGGCTAAAGCTGATCCACACACTCAAGCTTCTGTAATAAGTGAACATACTTGTTTATTAGAAGATTCAAATATCAACAAGTAAATTTGATCTTGAATTTCAAAGATTCCTCCTGATACATCTACCAGAAATGAAGGGCTGATGGACATACAGGAGTCTACATCACCCTTGGAGCTGGCAGAATGTAAGCTCTGTACTTTCATGGAACATTGCAGGATGGAATATTAAGAGTAGAGATGCCTCCTTTATTAAGTATCTCTTTAAGTTTGATGTCTTAATGTTGCAAGAAACACGGGTATTAGATACAATTGAACTAAACCTCTGTGGGCAGTAAAACCACCTCTAGTCAAAAGGAGGGTATCACTAATAAAAACATTAGTTCATTTACAGCAAAAGACCTAAACATAGTTCATACTAGTACGTTTTGCTCAAAGAACTGGTTTGATAGGGAGTTCAGAGATGCTAAGAAAATGCTTATTTCTATTGCAACTTTTAAAAAGTACAAGAAATTAATTAAAGCAAAAAAAAAGGGGGCAGTAATCAATAAGAAGTATGGGAATAATTTATTAATGCAGTTAAGGTGAAAGATATGAGAACTTTTTGGCATCTCACAAGATCAATTACAAACAACCGTTCAGTATGGGCAGATTGTCACATCCGTTCTGTAGTGTTGGAAGCCCATTTCCATGATTTATATGCAAAAGAAGAAACATCTACCTTTCAATTGAATCATATCACCAGAAGCTTGCGAGAATGGCCACCAGTATCAACTGCCAAAGTAATTGACCTCATAAACCAATTTAAATCAGGCAAGTCTTCAGGTTGTGATGGCATTTCTCTTGAGTTAATTAAGGGAAGTGTTGATTGGTGGGCTCCAATATTGGCAAATCTTTTTACATATGTAGACTAGAATGCCAATGTGCCATCTTATTGGAGTGCAACTATTATTATCCCGATTTATAAGGGCTTGAAGTCTAATCCATCAAATTACTATCAAGTTAGCTTGTTACCCATAATTAGTAAGCTCTATGCCAAACATCTTTACTGGAAACTTCAAAACTGAATGGATACTGAAAATATTTTGGTTGATTAACAAGCGGTCTTCAGATCAGGAAGATCCACCTTGGATCAGCCCTGCAGCATTTGGTGGAAAAATATTCTAGTAAACCTAAAGGGTCTATTTGCAGCCTTTACTGATCTTAAAGCTGCCTTTGACTTCATTTTGAGAGACAAATTATGGCATAAATTGGAGGTCTCCACAATAGACTGACACTATTGCTTATTTACAAGCTGTACGAAAAACACATCCTTGAAAATAAGATGCAATGTGGAAGGTCATCTGTCTTAATAAACCCCCTACATATAATGGAGTTAAACAAGGTTGCATACTGACCTCATCGTTATTCAATTTTTATATTAACTCAATTGTGGCAGCTCTTAGCCAACCAGATTTCCACCCCTCCCCCAAGCTAGCAGGCAGACACCTCTCAGTACTGTTGTATGCTGATGATGCAGTGCTACTATTGCAGACACCTATTGGCTTAAAAGGGCATTGTATGCCCTAGTACAGTACAACCAAGAAGAAACCCTTCAAATAAATTACGAAAAAACAAAAGTTATGGTGTTTGTAAATAGACCAGAGCACTACAAATGGTCAATAAATGGTCATAGGATTGGGCAGACAAGGACCTTTAAGTACCTTGGTGTTTTTTAGTCAAATAGATCCCTGTAAGGCACATGCAGAATATGTGAGATCCACCTCTACAATTTTGATTCTTTTTATATCGGGGGAGTGGGGAGACATTATATTCTGGCTGCTTTAATATTGTTTCAGGCCAAATCTCTTAGTCAACTCCTTTATGGTGCACAACTGGGTCCTTACACCTCTTTCATCTCCTTGGAAGTAATACAATCAAGATTTCTGAGAGCCATTCTTTAGGTACCCTGCTTGGTTCCAAATGCAGCTTTGCAACTGGAGGTCGGATGCCTGAAATTTGAAAGTAGGGTTTGGCTAGCTATTTTCAGGTTTTGGCTGAAATTAATCTTCCCATGAGACTTAATCTCTTTAATATTGCTAGATAACCATTAGTCAATTTGGAAGAAAGCTCTATCTATCAGACTTAAAAGATACAGCTTCTCTGAGGAATGCCTTATTTATCTGGAATACACTGCAGCTAGTTGAATCTTCATACAATGTATTATGGAAGTTGAGAGGCAGCATGATTTAGATGCAACCTCCAACAATATATTAATTGATTCTACTTTGTTACCTTTTAAGCCAGGTGATTATTTCTATTTACTTTTAATACAAAAACAGCATAGAACTTTTACTCTTGCCCAACTAAATGCTTTGCCATCAGCAGTACAAGAGGGGAAAATTTAAAAAGGTTCTGTATTCCCAATGCTAATGCCCTTGTAATTCTGGTGGAATAGAAACAATAACTCCATGTTCTTCTGCACTGCCCCTTCTATCTTGGAGTTTGGGAAATTTTTATCGAACCTTATATAAAGTTATTCCCTGGACACTGAGAGGCATATTATACCTTCTGTTGTTGTCAGGTGTCAGTAGCAAGAACAGGTATGTTGTTTAACATAGCAAAATTTTGTGCGGCTACAATTAAAATCCATGAAAGAATGGTCTCAGTAAATTTTAGCAGCTTTTAGTTATAGTAGTAGCAAGATTTTAGGTATCTGTATATATGCATATGCGTTTTGGATATTGTATATTTTATGTACATGTATTTTGGATCTGGTTCATTGACCATAATAACGTATCTATCTGTCTTTGTGACAGAGTCCTCCAGTTAGCATGAAATTGTATGTATGGCTTTGCTTATTCCCAGTTTATCCTCATAATAACTCTCTGGGCTAGGTCTGGTTGTGGAAAAGTTATTAGCTCAAGGTCTCCCAGTTTCATAGCTCATTGAGGATCTGAATCCACATCTTCCAGATCCCAGTTTAATACTCTGACTTCTACACCCTGCTGACTCTTGAGCTTGTCCTACTACAAATCAACGTTATTAGGTGACACACACACACATAATATGAAAAGAAGATGAATTTCTTTTCATCAGTTAGGAAACACAGGTTCTTCTAAGTGAAATCCTCTCAAATACTTTAATCCATAGGTTCTTAACCTGTGGTCTGCAGATTCCCAGGGAGCTGCAATGTCCTCACAGGGGGTCTGTGAAGGCTTGAAGAAATACTATGATCTTTTGTAGTTGAAATAGAAAGAAAGAATAACTGAATGAAAGAAAGCAAGAAAGAAAAGGAAGCGTAGAGCAAAATCTTAATTTCCCTTCCTTGCTTGTGTAAAACTTGGCTTTCCTAACCTACGGTCTCCATTAAAAACAAAAGTAAAAATATCTGTGAGGAGAATAGCCGGTCCAATAGCATCCCAGCTCATGTGCTGTCTTTCCCTACTGAATAATGGGAAAGACCCATAGATGCTCAGAAGGGGAAGCCCCAGATCATATGGAAAGTGACCAACCCTATGGGAGAGAGAGCCCAGGTGGAATCTGAAGGGCAAAGAGGAGAAATAGAGAGATACGGGGGAAGAGGCAGGAAAACCATCCGAGGAAGGAGTTGGGTATACTGACTTATCAGAATAGAGGAGATGGTGGAGGAGGTGAAGCAACAGTTAGAAAAGGTGGGAATAGGAGAGGAGGAATACGGGAGTAACGGAAACAGGAGAGGACAGACACAAGGAAAGAGAAAAGAATATTCCCACTGGGATGGGAGTGGAACTGGATGGAAAATCCTTGGACTCACTAGTTGGAAAAACTTTTGATTCCTCATGAGGAGACTGAGAAAAGGAGAAGGGAGGTGAGACCTCAAAAGCCCTCCTATTGGGTTGAGAAAGAAGCCAGGGACTGGGGAAGGAGAATAATAAAGGAAAGAGCCAGGATAGTGCGAGAGAAGAGAGAGAAAAAAGGATACCGTACTCCACATGGGACGAGACATTTTGAAACTTGGGACTCTGGGAGTTCCAGGAACAGGGATACAGTACCTGGATTTGAACCCTGCAGCAGAGACAAGATGCCCCTGGTGTCAGTACCATCAGGACCGGAGTTGAAAGAGACATTACCTGCTGTAGACGCTGGACTTTTAGAAGCTGCCACAATTAATCTGTTCAATGTTCAAGATTCGAACCCCTTCATCACACCGTTGTGTGAAGAGGAGAAGTTAAAACTCCTTGTTGATGTTAACAGTTTTCTTGACTTACCAAAAATAAATGTTGATATTTTGGATACGAGACAGTTTTCTTTAGTCAGTTCTAACAAAGACTCGAGCCCTGAAATGCCCAAAGAATCTGGTGAACCCTCACAATTGGTTATGGAAATAACTGTTTGATAGCAAATAACTGTTTGGTATTTCTGTACATGGTAAGAACATGCAAGATAATGATGCCGAGTGGCTGAGAGACAGCACATGACAGTCAGAAACTGCCGGAAGAGAGAGTCACAGTCAGTCAGTGGACTTCATAATCGTGTTTCTTCTTCAATTTCTGCTAATAAAACCATTTGGTTATTGTCGAGCAAAGTGACTTTTCGATATTATCCCTAACAATACATTTTGGCTAAGCCTCAGAATGGATCGCTAGCTGAATTTGAAATGTCAAAGAACTGATGCTGTTGATGAGAGGGTACATCCTGCTCAAAGCAAAATAAAGCTTCTTCCAGTCATTTTAAAAGGTGTCGCCGTTGTAGCAAGGAATAGCTGTCAATTTGCTTCATGTGTACAGGTCCAGAAGACAAGCAACTACCACAGTGTGTGTTGTGTTACAAGATATTGTCCAACAAGGCCATGAAACGGTCAAAATTGTGAAGATATCTCAATACTAAATATAAGGAATATGCCACAAAGAGCATTGATTTTTTTTCAAAAGGAAGGAGCATGAGTTTCGGGAAAGTAAGAAAATGGTATAAATGCAACTGGTTGTAACAATGAAAATGCACTTTGATGATATTTGATGCACTTCAGGGTTTTAAATCTTGAGTTAAGTCTTGGTGGTCTGCAACAACAAAATATATTTAAAGGGTGTCTGTGGTAGAGAAAGGTTAAGAACTGCTGCTTTAACCTTTCCTCAGAGATAACATGATAAAACTTTCAGGTGATCTGAATAATTTTTCCAATATATTTCCCAGCTCTGTGATACCCTTTATTAGACAGCTCCAGTAGTAGTAGGATTATATTACTGATTGGAACCAAGAGGCAATTGGCCGTCTCCATTTGTAGTTCAGTAATAGCTGAAATGCTCGGCCTCCTGCCATCATTGTAACTTATGGCTATATATTATTTAGGTAAAGTAATCAGGGTCTGAAATTTGTAAGCTGTACAGAACTGGGCCTGATGTCATTGGGAACCAATCATCTGCTTGAATTGTATCTCAACAGTCTGATCATTTTCTGGAATAGTAGCACCTATTCAGATAGTGCCTTTACTGTTATACTGTGTACAGTGGAAACACTGTTGTGGTCCTGCAAAATATTCTATATGTTCTTGCTCCTTTCTTAGGATTTTTGGGCTTAAGCTGGAGCATAGAAGAAGCCCATTCTGCAGCAGAGACTGTGATGTCTGCTGCTCTTGAGGACCTTATCATGGCCCCCTTCTGCATATACAGATCAGGAGAGGCATCAGGTGGCAGTGGTCCACTGTTGAAATTATCTTGCAGGGCTGTGCCTTCATAGTTTTGGCTTAGTGCAAAGCAATAAATTCAGAACTTGTAAGAGTTACTTTTTTGGACTACAGTTGCCAGAACTCTTAGCCAGCAGAGCTAAGAAATTTATTTGAGAGTTGCAAAAGAGATAGCTGTGACTCCCAGGATACTCTTTTAGCACCTAAGGGGGTAAAAAAAGCTAACGTGAGGAACTAAGCTTTTTTGGTTGTGCCCTTTCTCTCTGGAACAAGCTTCCTACAGGGGTTTGCCAGGCGCCATCCCTTTCTGTTTTTAGAAAGCTAATGAAGACTGAAATATATAAAGCTGCCTTCTGCTAGTATGAATTGTCCTGATAAATTTAAATGGGTTTTAATTTGTGCATTTTTATTTAAAGGTAGTTTTTAGCTAGTGCCAGGGTTTATCGTATTTTATTGTACTTTTGTATTTATTATATAGAATTTTAGTCTATAATTATATTGTATACTGTCAATTGCCCAGAGAGTAGCAACACTAATGGGGCAGTATAGAAATGGAAATTAATTAATTAATTAATTCTTTTCAGGGCCACATCAGGATACTACTGTTGTCTAGCCTTGTGCTAAATGTTGCTTCTGTCTTTTCCCCAGATTAACCTGAACAAAGTTGGTGAATACTGGTGGAGCGCAATCTTGGAAGGAGAAGAGCAGATTGACATTGGCAAGATCAATAAAGAGCGTTCAATGGCTACAGTGGATGAAGAAGAGCATGCTGTGCTGGATAGACTTTCCTTTGATTACCATCAGAAACTGCAAGGCAAGCCACAGAGTCATGAGATGGTATGTTGGTTTTGATTTGTTGACTATACAGTTCCATATTGCCCATTCTTCTCCTTCTTTTTGTCCTCCTCCTTCTCCTGCTTCTTCGCCGCCGCCTCCTCCTTCTTGTTTTCAAATAAACATTTCTAGGTTTTTAACATTGTAGCTGAAATCATGTTTTGTGTTTGAAAAAGTCCACAGACAATCTCAAATATATCAGTTAGTTATACCTTTTCACAATATAATTAACACCACTATTTTACTCTATAATTATCTGAAATTATAATATATTTTCATCATTAATGTATTGATTAAATGGATATCAGCTTAGATAAAACATATTTGGCTTGACTATTCTGTCTGGCATTCCTTTAGGTGAACTGTTGGATAAGGAGGACATTTTCCGTCTCCTCTAGTTGGTAGGCTTAAAATAAAATAGGGTGTTATTGGTCTTTCAAGACATTTCCCATTTCTATTCTGCCTGTGAAAATGTAAAGCAGTGTTATGCAGCTGCTTTGAATAACAATAACAAATAAAATTGTAGGTTACAAAATCAATTATCTGGCTACTGTAATGCTTACTGCTTATTTGTCAGCCTCTGTGTTCTTTACTTGTAAATTAAGAATATTAATTGATTACCTTTGATCAGCTCTCCATGCAGCCATGCTGACCAGTTTTAGAATGTCATGTTAGAAGTCCTGATCTATATTAATGAAGATGCAGATGTGTATGTACTGTATGTATTAGTTCTTCCTGTGAAAGCCTGTAAGATACATTCAGTTAGTGATACCAGCTCTTTGGTCCTCAGATATTATTGAACTTCAGCTCCCAGTAGGTCCAGCCAGCATGACCAGTGAGAGAATATGGGAGCTGTATTCAGCGTTTAGGGACCCAAAGATTACAGACTACCACAGTAGGCAACAAGTTCTGTCACTGGCTACCACTCTGTATGCTCACTTTGTGCCTGATGGTTGGTGGATCCCAGGATTTTAGTAAAAACAAGGGAGGTCTCATAGGCCTGAAGTCTTTGGGTAGCACAACTATTATTCAATGTGTAGTGAGTGCTTTGGTGTTCTGAAATTACTGTAATTTAGAGTACATAGCTCTCTCAGTGCAGAGTTCATGGGGACTCTTAGTGTGTATATTTTTACATATAGTGTGTGCATGCACGCACACTGACCAGAATTCAGTTGAATATTTGTTGGTCTAAGTGCAGTGGTGTAACTCAGAGTGGTGAATAGCCACTAATTAACAAGTAAGTCTGATTGATTTCTTAGTGGTGTGCTGTGTCATGCAACTGGAGCATGACTAGAAATTAAATCAGAAACTTATTAATTAGCAACTATTTGTTGCTCTAAGTCAGTACCATTGCACTTATGCTGGCATGAATATTCAGTTAGATTCTGGCCACTGGAACTGGCTTAACATTTGATATGCTTAGAGCATCATCCCACCTGAAGTACCTGTTTTGGAATCTCTCTCCACCTTCAGTAATTTCATCCTTGCCAAGGTGCCAAAAGAAAGGCCAATAAAGTATCAGGATTAAGACTAGCCATTTGACTTGTCAAGAAAGATTTAATTGATTAGCTAGTCAATTAAAGCATTAATTTTCTTAGAATTATATTTTATTTTGAACACTTTTATGCAAACAGTTTTGACATATACATTAATGAGAGGAAGAAATTAGTTAATTATTATTGTGAAAAAAAGTAACTGGATTAATGGTCAAAATCCTGTTTGTAACTCTATATTTTGTGGAAGCTGATGATGTCATCAGCTTCTCCTGGAAAAAATTAAATTCAAATAAATTGAATGCTTCTTATTCCCCCATTTAAAGTTCTGATGGCTTCCTTTTGCACTGCAAAAGCCTTTGGGAGCCTTGGGGTGGGAGGGGAAGACTTTAATCACCAAAAATCACCTGCAGTGGTCCCAAAGCATGTGGCGGTGATCTGGCAGAGATTTTTGGCAATTAAAGATTTCCCTTTCCTCTCCTGAGGCTCCAAAAGGCAGCCCTTCAGAACCTAAAATGGGGGGATAGAAAGCATTTAATTAATTTAAATTACATCCAACCAGGAGAAACTGATGACATCATCAGCTTCTGTTGCATCACATTACATGAACAAGATTTTGGCCACTGAGTTACAGTGTATTAACAATGTTAAGGTTTTGTTGACATTGTCAAATAATAAATGTGAGCTTTTTCAATGAAGAGTTTGCTTTTTTCCATCCTGGAAGACCAAAGTTGGCTTGTGCGGCCCATGCAGTATGCAAAGTTCATAGGCCATGTTTACTCAGGTCCCCAAGCAGACTTGAAAACAGTGCCACCATATTTCCCTATTAGTTGGGAAACACCCATTTTGGTTGCTTTAAATGGCTTATTGCAGTCTGCTGCTGAAATTTGACTATAAGCCATTTTAGTGCATGTAAAGCAAGCAGTGTTTGTTTTATAAGTAGACTCCCCACACAGAGTGCTACTGTTGTTGAGGGTGTGGTGAGTCCTGGACAGAATAGGACTGAATAGGAAGGTTTGACTTCCTTGACTTTATTTTATAATGAAATAAAAGGTTATATGACTGTATTTTGACATTATGCTAAATTGTGTCCTGGTAACTTTATTGTCTTCTGCCAACCTAGCAGTTCGAAAGCACATAAAAATGCAAGTAGATAAATAGGTACCACTATGATGGGAAGGTAACAGCATTCCGTCTTTAAGTCACGCTGGCCACGTGACCACGGAAACGGTCTACAGATAAACGCTGGCTCTACAGCTTGGAAACGGGGATGAGCACCACCCCCTAGATTCAGACACGACTGGACAATTTGTCAGGGACAACCTTTACCTTAACTTTATTGTGGATCATGAAGATGCCAAATTTCACAGGCATCTATTTTAAATTTGAATTTTTCAGGTCTGAGCGAGGGGAGGGCCTGCCCAAAAAAAAAAAAAAAAAAAAAGATTTGGCAGTGAATGTGTCCTGTGGACTGCATACTGACCACCCCAGTCTAGTTTACTGTAATTGGCTAGGTTCCCCTGGGTGCATGTGTTCTTTTCCTTTTCTTTCTCCTGGCATAGCCAAAGGGAGAAGTTCAAAAAGCATTTGCCCCAATTTTTTATCCATTGCATCTTGTGTTGTCCAATCCTTACAAGCTGTAGCTAACTGTAGCCGTGCTTTGTTTGAAAAAAGGCCAAATACAGTCAGTGCCATTCTGGCTTCATGGAATACTTTGACAGTATCTCACCACAGTCAGTTGGCTGTGTTTGGCCATTGTCAATTAACCAACATGCCAGTCTGAATTGGGAACAGTTTAATTGGTGGATTTCTGCATACCACATCACCTTACCCTGACTTTGCTATATTTCAGAAAGTCCATGAGATGCTCAAGAAGGGCTGGGATGCTGAAGGTTCCCCATTCCGAGGCCAGAAGTTTGATCCTTCCATGTTCAACATTTCTCCAGGGGCAGTGCACTTTTGATGATAACCGTGAGACTGGAAGAATCCCCTCCATGCCTGAGATGAAACTGATGCCACTGCTGGTTCCCTTTTCTCTCTCTCTTCTCCTACCAGTGACATTATGGAGCCATGCATTGTACATTTTGGCTTGTTTTGTAAAATGACAGGCTTTTAAAAAATGGCCAGTTGTGTAGGTTTGGTTTTGTGGAAGGGACGGAAAGAGTGAATTGAAATGTGAGCATGAGTGAGTCTGTCCTTCCTTCCAGCACCAGGTTGGTGCATTTGATATGTTTGTGGGGGAAGCCTGGCAAAAGGAGCATTACGTACTGTGTCACCACGGCAACCAGCAGCTGCTGGTAGCGTTTCTTCTTCTCTCTAGTTAATAGATTCATTTGCTGATGATGGTTATGAGGGAGGTTGTTTGAAGGCAGTTTTCTCCGTCTCCCCCATCTTCAAAATAGATGTAATTTGGTGAAATGCTAATGGCTTCTTTCATTTATTATTTGAAGCTCCCTTCCGTGTCCACCACCACCACCAAATTTTAAGAAACCTGATTTCACAACAGCATTGTTCTCCACCAGCTTTTGCTTGTTTTTTTTTTTTACTCAAATGTTCTTACCAAAAGACATCTGAGGATACATATGCCCTTCTCTTATTCCCCATGACATGCAAAATATATTTCATGTATATCTTATCTTTAAAAAAAAAAAAACAGATGGCAGTGGTTGAGGCAATTGGCTGGGAGGTGCAAACCTTGGTTCATATATGTTATGAGCCTGAAAAAAAAAATCCATTCCCCAAGCAACTTTTTGCCTTTGAAGGGAAATTGCCATTGGTGCCATTAGGTGCTTTCCTCCAGAGGGCAATGCCATTGTTTCTTTGCATGTTCAGTCCTGGTCACCACCTTCTTCTGGCTTTTTTTTTTTTTTAAATCTATGTAGGTCATGGTTCCTTAGTGTATATTCAGCTCCTAACATTGGTCTACCGATACTATGTACGTTGTAAAAATTGATTACCTTCTCTGTACAATAGTGAGGAGGAATATTTGGCCCTTTTATTATCATACTAGGGTTAGGAGAATCAAAATGTGTTTTGCAGTTTCATAGAGTTCAACTTCTTGAATCCTTCCACTAAATGTTTTGCTCTCTGACAGCTGTTACCAACTGGATATTTCTGTTCTATTACATCAGCTGTTAAATGGCAAAAATTGGGCAAAAAATTGATTGAAGCTCTTGGTTTTGGATAAACAAATTGGCATTCCTTGCCCCTTAAAAAAGGTTGAAAGCAAACTGAAGAAATGATCTCTAGTACAAGTTTTCAGCTGCAGTCTCTAACTACAGACAGCTTTGAAGAAATGTGATCATGATAATCCAATAGGGAAGATGGCTGTATTTGACTGTCACCTTAAAATCCTAGGGAATAGAGAATAGCTAGGAGTCTCCTCCCACCTCCTTCCCATCACTGTCATTCACTCCGTGTATGATGTAACATAGCAGATTGCACATTCAGGTTAAAAAACAGGATGAACTTGATGTTTAAGGACGTGAAAACTAGTGCCTGAAGAGGGTGAGAGTGAAGTTGCACTAAACTTGTTATAGCTCAGATTATTTTTATTGACTTTAGTGGTATTGGAAAATAATGAGAATTTAGATTGCACAAAAGTAATTATGTGCAATCAAGCTTACTCCCCCTTCAGTACAAGTTAGTTTATCATTTCCATCCTTTTCCATCCTGCCTGAACAAAATGTTAACATGCACAGACTGAATTAGCCAAAATGGAGGTCATCTTATATGTCTGGATGGCAGTTTATTGGTTCGTTGGTTTGTTTGTTTTTGGTTTTGATTTTTATGTACTGACCAGCTTCATTGTTGGGAAGAAGTTCACCGATTCCTTTCCTACTTTTTGAGCAATATGGTTTGCTGTTTTTCTTCACTTACAGGAATATTGGAATAATAAAACACTGGTATTGTCTGTGCTTCGTCCAAGGTTCACTGTGGGAAGAAGCTGTCCAAAAGATGAATTGGGAGTGTCCGGACACAGGGGTTCAGCTGGTTACGCACTAGAGACAGCGTATTGTGGTATGCAGATAGATGGCATGCAATAATGTTATCTTGGCAGGGAATGGCCATTCTGTGCTTTCTTACACATTCTATGCCAGTGGGCATCAGCTGCCTTGCTACCAAAGCAGTCACTGAAACAGATAAATGTTCAGCTGTGATGTGAAGAGTGGGGCAAGAATTCTAGCCTTCTACACATGTGAGATGTGTTGTGCTTCTCTTTAGAAGGGGGTGGCTTCTGATGATGGTGGCCCCAGCTGCCATTGGAAACAGATTTTGCATTCTGCTTATTGGCAACTGTTCTTGAATAATCTGATCCATAAGTGAAAGGCAAGCAATTTGCCAGGCCCAAATTGGCTGTTAAGGAAGGGCAATATGGTCTTACTAACTGGTTTTTTGTGGGGTGATTTTATAGGCTGGTTGTTTTGTTTTCTTTTCTTTTTTTAATGGTGGGAATAAAAACTGGTAAAGAATCACCAAGTGTTATCATTGCTCGCTTCCAAGATAATATTTGTTTCTTACATGCACCATCCATTGCATTTCATGTTATTTTACATTTCTGAATGGGTTGTTGTGTGCTTGTGTTAGCACTCATTCCAAACATCCCATTGTAGACAGACCAGCATCATTCCATAGCTGACCTTGAATGAAGTACAGGCAACCACTGGTGCTTTCATTGTTCTGGTATTCTCAAGAGAAGATGAAAAGCAGCTAACAGTTTTCCTCAAAGGGAAGGAAAGTAGGTGGTAAGGGGGTTGAGCTACTGATCAGCATGTCTCCTTTCAAAATAATTTATTATTTCTAAAGCACCTAAAAATCAAGTAGGCAAGAGTTTTGAAGTTTGCTGAAAGCACTGTGGGTGGTTCCCCAGCAGCTTCCTTGCTGTGAAGACCTTAGTGAGATTTGGTAAGAGTTTGGTCTTCCTTTGATTCTGAAAAGCATTTGTATCTCAGTCCCTCCCCCACTCCTAGTTTTACATTTTAAGAGCTTGTTAGTGGGTGTCCAGTTGCAGCTCCCTCAGTTTCTATAAAAATTGAACATTTGTTCTGGGTAATCTCAATAACACTTCACAAGGTGATCAGACTAGGGTTAGGAGAATCAAAATGTTTTTAACAAATCTCAAGTATGATGGCCCAAGTGGGTGACTTTTTGGGGGGCATATACACGACCACTACCATTCCAGCTCTAGAAATTAAAGTCCTAATCCAACATTGCACTGCTAAAACTTCCTTCCCCTAATTCCTACCTGCCCCAGCAGCTCTTTACACTACCAGAAAGCTTTGTCCTTGTCTTGGAGGAACATGGGGGTGCAGTAGGTTGGAGATTACCACTTTCATTTCTGCTGTTCCACGAGCAAAAGACCAGTACTAGATATTGTCAAAAGAGCCCCATTTATCTTATTCTGTCTGGTTCTACTATTTGCCTTCTAGTTGGGCTTCAGTGGAGAAAACTGTTGCATTAAAATATAATATTCTTTAAGGTGCCACATGTTTCTGCCTTTGTTTTGATTTGTTTCTTTGGATTTTGCCTGATATAGTTCAGAGCTGGATTTGCTAGACCACTTTTACAGACTCGTGCACTGGATGTTAAATTGGGTTGGATTCTGAAAGAAAATGAATAAATCTCTAGAATACAGTTGTAGTCATACATGTTGCCCAAGTAGGAGTGGAGATTGACAGTGATAGAGAATTTTTGATTTTTGTCCTGTAAGTGTTTAGGTCAAGTTTGTGTGTTGTCTTTTTGCAGACTTATGCAAAAAGTTTTGAACATTCTGTCACATAATGTAACTTCTCTACAATAATAACATCCAAATGAGACCTGCTCACTTAGCACTGGCCACTGAAGTCAACTCACGAAAGTGGGAATAAATGGAGAAATTGAGTTTGCTTTCTATGCCTTATCTCTTGCCCAGGTGTTGTGTCAAATCCTTTAGTTTATTAAATGCTGCATTTATACAGAGCAGGATGATTCCCAGAGGGTGATATTTTTTCCTAGCAGAAATGCTCCTGTTTAATATCACTTCAGTCTGTTTTTTCTGGTTGCCATGCTTGTTTTATATTCCTGTTCAGTTCAGAAAAGGGAAACATTGCTTTTAAGCTTAGCAGAGGATATCTGGGACAAGGCATGTTACCTTTGAAGCCAAACAGCCATCAGGTTCTGTATGGTGGCTCATCAGGGCCTGATAATCCTAGAGATCTACTAGCTAGTTGCAAAGGTGGTGGTGGGAACGATTGGGGGAGGTGTCAGGCCTTTGATAGGCCTGCATTACATTGCTTGATGGCCTTGAAATGTGTCATCTTGGGCTAGATTCATTCAGCTAATTTGTTATTTCTCATCCTGTCTTCCCTTTTGGAAAAGGCATGATCTCTGTAGTTGTCCTGATAGCAGTGTTGTTTCACTTTGTTTGGATCTTCAAGCTACAGTTTGCATATGGAGTAGGACAGTGCTGGTGTTGTCAGAACTGAGCTAAGTACTGATGCCAGTACAGACCTGGCATCAGTACTGTGTGTGGCACATTCTCTCTACCTGCTTGCAACCATAAAATAAAAATTGAAGCAAATTTATGTGTCTGTGTGCATGCATGTGTGTGTGTTTGCGTATCTTTAGCTGAATCTTAATGTAGAGGATCCTCTTGGCACAACATACCTTCCAGCTCTGTCTTCTGGTTTGGTTTAGTGTTCTTGCAGTGGAACTCTAGAGGAAAAAATATCATCATCAGATATTTTATTACTAGCCGATCATGCAGGCTGTCATGTCCAAAGAGGTCTGTTGAACAGACTGCCTCACAGTATTCAGAGATGAAACAAGGCAATTGTCAACCAGTCAGTCAGAGCCTTTGTTGGCATATACAGAAAAAAAAATCACATACACACGATAACAAACAAGCAATTAATTAACTAGATCTACACATTTGTTGTCTCAGTCTGCGGCTCCTTACTGTTTTGTCCAAAAAGTCCTCCATGTTCACCACTGTAACTGACTCTCCTGTTGACAAAATATACCTCAGTGTGTCATAATCCCAACAGCCCCTCTTCTTTAACAAAAACAGGTCTAAATATTTTCTGTGGAACAGACTGCCTCGCAATATTCAGAGATGAAACAAGGCATTTGAATTCATCTATTTACACTTGCACACACCACCTCCGTTCTCCTTCATGAGAGATCCCAACCCAGAGGCTTGAGAATAAGAAACTGCTTTTATGCTCCATCATCCTGTTACTCCATCAAGTCCAGTGTTGCCTGTTCAGACCAGCATCAGCTATCTGTGATCTCATGTAGAACTCTCCTTCATAACACACTACCCAATTGTTTTTAAACAAGAGAGCCATGTGCTGAGCTATGGGAGAAGTAACTATCACTGCAAATTATTGTCATACTGCAGCATTGTCATGTTCTCTCCAATCAGCCCTATCCAGTTCAAATGATGGAATAAGCAAAAAAATTCTAAAGTGACTTTTGGGTGCCTGCTGCCTGGCCTTGTTCTTCTGAAAAGCACTGCATACTTTATGTTCCTCCCTATCTAACCACAACATAAACTTTCTGGACTTAGTGAAAGGGAATGTGGGTTGTGCATAAGTCCTATGGACATGGGTTCTGGGTGATACTCACTCAGCTGACATATGTAAAGCTTGATGGGGCAAATTTTCCATTTTTAAAGTTCAAATAATTATTAAGCTTCACTTGTGAGGTAGCAACACGTTGTTTAGCAGTGAACTTTACAGTACATTACCAGTTAAAGAATTTTCTGCCCCTGGTTTGTGCGTAGCTATGGTGACATTTCACAGAAGGTATTCACACGTTTCTCCTTGCCCACCTTTCTCCTCCCCCACAGTAATAGTCCTGAATGTTGTAATTACGGATGTGTATAGTTAATTTTGTTGTGTTTGTTTTGTTTCAGATTCTTTCAGGGGGGTTTCCTCTTTCTTTTCTTTTCTTTTTTTGTGTGTGCACTGGTTCTTTCATTTTATATGAAAAGGAAAGCTTCTTTCAGATTTTTCATTTGTGTTTTCTAGCACTCCAAAACCAGTAAAGTAACCAGATAACAATTTGTTTTTAAAAATCAATCAACTAGAGAAAGCACCCACCCACATGCACAGCCATCTCTCCCAAAAACTAGGAAAAGCAAGCAAACAGATCAAGGCAAAAATACAGTCAAAGTTTTCCTCCAAACCAAAGCTAAAATATGGGGAAATTTCACCCCATAGCCTGATGCCTTCTCTTCTTTGAGTCCAGCTGGCAGCAGCAAAAATAATCCAAGTAAAGGATTAACACCTCCCCCCAATAAAATTCCCCAGACAACTGGGGTGGGAGAATAATCCCAAGGAGGTATGCCGGCACTGGCACGCAGTCTTGCAGCAGCAAAAATAATCCAAAAATCAAGAAAAAAAGGCAGGTAAGGAAAGGAAGAAGGAGGCACAGGTTAGCAGGCAGCAAAAGCCTGTGAAGTAACAAACCACATCCCCCCTCCCCCAAGATGTACTGATTGGCCAGTGACAGTCATCATTGTCCACATTATCATGTCTTTACAAGAGCCATTGAAACACTATTGGAAGAAAAATTTATCAGCCAGTTTGACATACAAAGGGTGAAAGAAGGTCACAACACTTTATATTGCATGTAAAGATGAAAGATAGATCACAACAGTGTCTTTGCATTAGCTGTCATGACACAAATGGATGAAAAATTTATCAGGTGATTTGACATAAAAAGGGTGAAAGAAAGGTTAAATGAAAGAAGGAAACAGAAAACCACAAAACTTTCATGTACCCCTCTGTTAATATGACTGATTCATGTTTTAGAAGCTCTCTTTCAGGAATGTAGAAAAATGAAAAAAGAGCCTAATTCATGCTTTTATTTGCTTTCATCTATACATAAATTTGTAACTTTTCTACATAAAGAAGTCATTTTGGGACCCTTATCATTGTGCTTTTCCTTTACTGCAACCCACCTTGTTTCCCAAGAGAGATACCTCCCACTGATGTGTGGATGGTATAGTTTTGGCTACATGAAGAATGTCACTCAAAAAAAGTGAGATCTCTATATTCGATTAAACTGTGAAGTGTTTTACAAGCCTTATGTTTTTCATTTGGTGTCAGGAAGCTACAGGTTTAAAGGAATAATTGCTATTTGCCTCCACCCCATTTTAATATCTGAAGTATCAGCAACATGCAGCCCTCCACATGACATCAAACTGGAACTCCTAGCATCCCTGTGCTTGCTAGGGCTGGTGAGGCTTGAAGTCCAACAGCTTGACAACTACATTTGTCTACCATTGGTATAAACCAGTGGTTGCTAACTGTGGGTAATCAGGTGTTATTGGTCTACATCTCCCAGAAACTCTGGCGAGCACAGCTGGTGATGATGATTTCTGGGAACTTCAGTCAAAGAACATTTGGTTTCTCAAGGTGGAGAGCCACATGTATAAGCCAATTAAACATTTTAACAAGACATCCAGTGGTTTGGAGACAGAAGCTGAAATCCTGTTGCTTTTTTACGCATGTGGAAGGCAAACAGTCACTTGCTTCTAGTTGACAATTAAGTCTCCAGTGGGACTCTGAAGCATCAAGAATTGTAGCGGCAACTTATTAATTGCTTCCTAGAAGCAAATGAATGTTTTGCCTTTTGTTTGTATAACAGAGCAAGAGGATTTCAGCCTGCTGGACTCAGGACTTCATTCTAGCTGAATGCTTTGGCTGCATTTGCCATGACCCATCAACCCAAAAGTTGCAACATACATCAATAATCCTCCCAGGCAGATCAGAAGTTTAAGCAGCAAGAAAACATAATAGCACATATACTATTCAATTCACTCATGGGCCAAAGGACTATTCCAGGATAACTTTTTCTGCCTGAATAACAATCCTACTATTGCAACTCACTCTGTCAAATAATATAATGTAACATTAAAGTTTAACAGGTTTTATTGTTATGATCTCTCCAAAAAATCTTGCGGAAGTGCTGAGAACTCTGTTATTGAAATATAGCAACCTCACACAGTGCAGTTACTTGCTTCTAGAGTGGAGAAATATATGCATTACAAGGTTGGCCATGACATTTTTGTGGCTTTTTAGGTATAGTAAAAAAATCCTCTAAAAACACATAACAAAATAACCAATAACGCCCCAAGCCCACTGCTTGTATGTCCTCAGGACTAGCAGTCATATAAGCAGAAGAGAATTGACCGTTCCAATGGTGAAGCTCCTGGAGAGCAGCTACTGGTCAGGAATGTGGAAGGTGACACTGGCAGAGGATTTTTCATATACTATCACAGTGACACCCAAGGTAACCTTTTTTTAGTAATGTGCAGAAGAAAGCAATGGTAAACTACTGCTAAATACTGCTTACCTTGAAAACTCAATAATGAGACAGCCCAATATTTTATTAGGACCAACTAAAATGCTGCTGAGGTGTGCAAACGTACAAGTTCTGCAGAACCCTTCATTATGATAAGCAATAGAGAAATTAGGCATTGGGGGAAGAAGCTGTGAGTCCAAAATTTGGCCAGATGTTGTAGCCACAAGGCCTGCACTTCCCATTTAGTACCAATATGGGGATTGCAGAGTGAGAGAATAATTGGCAAGTGTGCAGGTATCAGATTACACCCCACAGTGCTTAGGGGATGGGAAGGCAGTGGTGGGTCTCTGGTTTCTGAAAACATAAGGCCGGTTGTAACTCAAGCAGCAATTCCTACAGTTCCTTTTTACCCTTGCTGTATTTTCATGTTTTATGGAAAGATCCAAATGAGTTGAAATAGAAGCAGCTGCTACTGTAAAAAAAAAAAGAAAAAAAAAGGGGGGGGGCTTTTGATTAACCTTTGCATCCTAATGTGAACATGTAAAATATCACAGATCTTTGTCTCTGAAGAGCCATCAGTAGCTGTTAGTCATGATGGATATATATATTCCTTCCAGCACCAAAGACAGTATGTCTCTGTATATCAGCTGATGGAGAGGTCATGTGGCTGCTGATAGACTCATGTCCTGTTTGTGAGTTTTCCATAGGCAAGTAGTTGACTAAGGTGTCAACAGAGTGGTGAACTAGACAAGCCTTTGATTTGATCCAGCACAACTGTTCTCATGTTCTTAAAGGTGGATTTTATGGTTCTACAGATAAATGTTGTAAACCGTCTTCTGTTTGATGTCAAAAGAAGCATAAAACCTGCAGATGATTGTGTAAGAGAGAGATGGAAAAGAGTCCCATACCAAGTATAAAGAAGTATTGACCTTCTTAACCTCGGCGAATAGTCTATGAAACATGATACTCTGAACATGTCTTTCATCTCTCACCTTTTCTTGATATTAGTATTTTTCTTAAAGCACTTTTCTGCAACACATTATTCGAAGCATTGTATACCGATTTTTCTTTTACACCAAATTATTTTTTTCCAAATAATTCTGGGAAAAGCTGAAAGCAGAGGGAAAACAGGAAGACTGAACATGAGATGAATTGACTTAATAAAGGAAGCCACAGCTTTGAGTTTGCAAGACCTAAGCAGGATTTTGGAGATTGCTGATTAAATCACATTGCGATTAAATCAGAAGTAAATAAGAATACATTTTTAAAGAGTGTACTGAACAAGATGGATCAATAGTGTAACTATTGTTCTTTGGGAGGACTTTCATAACATAGGTGCAGTCACTGCCAAGGCCTTGCTCCGAGTCTTAATAGACCCAGAAGGGAATGGTTTTAAATAAAACTGGCCCTGTGGATGGGGACAAATATGTGGAAGGAGCTTTTTGGTTGCTAAATATTTTTCTGGAAATTGGAATGATTACCAGTTCTTTAGGAGTAAATGCCACACAGGTGAAGATTTGCAGAATTGGGATTCAAATATAGGAGCAGGGGAGAAGTCTGTTTAAGCTGAAGGAACTGTAACTTTACAGAACAATAGCTCCTGGATAGAGAGGGACCATTTCTCTTTTTTTGTTAGAAAGATATCTTAGGCAATAAAGTGCCTTTTGTGGAATATGGGAGATTCACTGATTTTGCCCTCTCTACCTGGGAAATACTTATTTTTCATGTAATGCCTTTGCTGCTTCAACCCTAGGCTAGTTATATCCAGCTGCACTGTTGCCTCCCAGAAACCTGAGTGATGACTGTTCCTTTCTGGTTAGTTAGAACAAAAATATCTGTCAGCAACATGCAGCCCCCACAAACGCCCACGGTGCCCATGGCAACAGCAGCGCCAGGCAGTAATGGGCAGGGATGCTGGGGAGGGAGAACTGTGCTTGCTCTGGCTTGGAGGGTGCCACACTCTTTGGCTCAGAGGGATTCTGACTCTCCCTGCTTCCATTTTCTCTCCCCTTATTGCCTTGTGCTGCTCAGCCAAGGTCCAAGAGGGTGGGCTCAAATGCCTTTTTTCTTGATCTTCCCTGACAGCTAAAGTGAACATAGTGATACAGAACTCACAATTTAATGCCCCTCTGCTTCTTAGACAATGTCACCTCTGTGCAGAGAACAAGGAGCACCACCCACACCACCAGAACTTGGCACCAATGTTACAATCAAAGTGAGATGGCAATGCTGGAGTGCTTGATGGCTTACCAGTTTGTTCCTGGCCTCATAAATGTACCCAGGCTTGTTTAAATTGTGGGGATTCAGTAGAATTCATGACTGTTTTGTCGCAAAGTACATGCTATTGAAGCAATTTCCAATAGCTCACTGCAAAAATGTAGGAAGCGGTCTTGCATCACATCCAGCTGTTTGTCCATGTAGTCCTATATTGTCGGCTCCAGCAACCAGTGGCACACAGGGCCGGTCCAGGACTTTATGCAGCCTGACCAGATGTTCTCACTCCACTTTGACATACAGGAATAAACTGGACTGGTAATGGGGCAGTGTCTACCACTTCCTGCTTGTCTGTCTTATGGCAAAGGATAATAGCCATTGGGCTCAGGACAAATGGTTAGGGATTTGCCTCTGCCTTCCTCCAGCATCTGCTTGGGTTATTGGGAGGGGAGCAGGATTTGCTGGGGACAGCCGGAGGCAGTTACTTTGCTCAGCCTAATGGAAGAGCCAGCTCAGAGATTCAGTTAGAGGTCTTCACTATTTGACCCTTTTAATTGGAGAACCAGAGGCTGAACAGACTCCTTCTGCATACAAAGCTCTCCAATTGTCAGGGGGGGGGGGGATATCTCTGTTTAATGTATAAAACAGGTATTACACAACTAGACTTCAATGCCGCCTAGTGGCATGCTCCTGCTGAGGGTCCCAGCCAGCAATGTTCAGTTCCAGGAGGTTCCATTCTATTCACCCTCTCCTCCTTCCTGCCTCTCCCACTGGTTTTTGTTTGTAGATTCCCCAAACATTTCTATTCTGAGTTGTGTTGTTCTGGCTTAGCACCTGGTTAACAAGTTCAGTATTAGTATACTATAAAGAATTCTTTGGAAATTGGACTGGTGTCTTGGTCCCAAGACTGACAGAAATCTAGCCTTCTGTCCTTGTGTAAAGCAATCTGGCAAGGCTCACTACAGTGGATACGGTAGTGATGGATGAAAAACTGCAATTAAACGTTCTCTGTGAGTTGCAATAAAAAGCAGGCAATCCATTACAAAATCAAAACGAATCCTGTGCTAACAGTTATGCTTGAGATTGTGCTGTTTATTTTTTTCATATTTACCCAGATTATAAACCCAACTGGCCAGAAACTAGAGGTGTGCAGATCTGCTTTTGTACTATAACTCCCAGAATTCCCTAGGCAGTGTAGCAGCCTATCACATGTTCAGTTTTTTGTTGATTGCACAATCGTGTGGTTCTCATGTGAGTAGGCAGGTGGTGGGAAGCCTGGGAAACAAACTGTTTACGTGATTGGCTTGTGTATTTGGCTCATTATATTCAGTAGGACTTTCTTCCAGGTAAGTGTATTCTGCAGCACCCATCACTTCTGACCACTTGCCAGCTGGCTGTGGCTGACTGGAGTTGGAGTGCAGCAACATTGAGAGGGTGACAGGTCTCTCCATAAAACTGCAGACTGAGGGAGCTAAACTGAAAATTCTGACTAGCTGTCCAAGGTTATTACTCACATCTTCAGACACACCTAGTCTGTGACTACTTACACCACTGCTAACTTACTAACTCCAGAGATTGCCAAAGCACACATTTACCAGTTAAGTAATACAATTGAAGAAATGTTTCTAATGCCATCCAGCTCATTTTGAAATTACAAAAGTTTCAAATTACGAAGTTTAAAAAATTTAAATCTGGTTTTTTTTTTTTTTACTTTAAAACAAATATCATCCAAAGAATTCCGTCTCCTGCTCAATAACTCTATATGCATCTGCCGGGGATTCTCCAATTTTTTTATGAACTTCCATCTTATGTCCTCTTGCACTGGTCATTCACTTCAATTTAAAGCATGGTAGTATTCACAGGTGATATGTGGAGTAGCCTCGTCTTCACAGGCATCTTGCAATCTTCAGTGTTGAATGCACTGTTAATGTCTCACAATATTGCTTATGGGTGTAATGGAATGTTACTTCCCATGAGCTATCATAAATATCCTTGCAGTGCACTTATATGCATGGGGACTTGGAAGTCCCATCGCTGCCAGTGCAGCTTGCTCCTTGATGTGTGTGTTCAGCACTGCATTCTTAACTCATAGGTTAGGCTGTGACAAGCCCCCTCTAGATTGCTAGCTGCTAAAGCTAAACAAACATGTAATGGAAAATATTTTAGCTAGCAACTGGAAATAGCAGTATGGGGAAGATCACTATCTTGACTGTTCCTGGTTTTAAAAAAAGACCATGTTCAGATGATGACAGGGATGAAATATGAGCAGGTTTCTACCAGACAAATGAATGATATTTTCAGTCTGTTATCAGCTGGAGTAGGGGGAAAAATCTATTAATTTTGCTTTCACCTTTACTTAAATTTATTCCTTCAAAACCCTCAGGTTTGTGAATATGGATATAGCTTCTGTATCCACAATTCAAAATGCCAGGAATTGGCCCAAAATTACTTTGCAATGCCGTGCCCACATTGCCATAGGGCTAAAAAGGGATGCCAAGCTTTAAACAGGAAAGTCCAGCCTGACTGTTAATAACATGAATGTAGCAGTCAAGATGGTCTACAGCAGTGGTTCCCAACCTTGGGTCCCCAGATGTTTTTGGACTAAACTCCCCCAAAATTGTTCACCACCAGCTGTGCTGGCTAGGATTTCTGGGAGCTGTAGTCTATGAGCATTTGGGGACTCAAGGTTGGGAGCCACTAGTTTACAGGATCTGATCTTGTGATCTCTACCATTCAAAAAGAAGAAGAAGAAAAAACACTAAAAAGGGAAAATTCCAGAGCCTGACTCTTGCTTTAATCAGCTAATCACTTCTTACCCAAATATAAAGCAATTGTCATGGCTATATTTTGATAAGTTCTATTGATGGCTTACATCAGTACCATCAACATTCAGGCTAGCCTTTACTATGTAAAGTTTGGCATCCTTTTTTTCTGTTGGCAATCCTTGAACTTTGGATACAAAAACAATATCAAATATCCATAGACTGGAGGTTTTCTTAAGGACTGGATTTCCTGGCTTTTTAAAACGAAAATTTAAGCATGCATACACTACACACAAATTCCAAGCAGCAGCTTCACTCACATAGGAATACCCAGTGCTAGAGCTTCTCAGAAGTCAATGATCTAATCTGTCCTGTGGTTGTGGTGGTGGCACAGAACCAAGAGCAGCTGGGATATGGTTGTAGTCCCTCTATGCCAAAATACTTTGAAGGCCTGTTTTGGACTTAATGAAGCAAAGGTATGAGGATATGCAGCACATACAAGGAGAGGAACACGCACACTCCTGCAATGTCATTTGAAGTTATATGTACCTAGAAAGGTTAAATTAATTATATATATGAAGTAAATACATGTATGCGTTTATAAATACCAAAACTCCAAGTAGATTTTTAGGTAAAGGTAAAGGTTCCCCTTGACATTTAGTCCAGTCGTGTCTGACTCTAGGGCGCGGTGCTCATCCCCGTTTCCAAGCCATAGAGCCAGCGTTTGTCTGAAGACAGTTTCCGTGGTCACGTGGCCAGCGCGACTAGACACAGAACGCCATTACCTTCCCACTGAGGTGGTATCTATTTATCTACTCGCATTTTTACATGCTTTCAAACTGCTAGGTTGGCAGGAGCTGGGACAAGCGATGGGAGCTCACTCCGTCGCGTGGATTCGATCTTACGACTGCTGGTCTTCTGACCTTGCAGCACAGAGGCTTCTGCGGTTTAACCGCAGATTTTTAGGTAAGACAAATTACAAAAAACAGAGCTCTGCTGCTATGTACTCTTTAGTTTCCATGGATAACAATGGATAACTCAACAATTTACACAACCAAATTAAACTCTGAACCTGTCAACACAAAAGTTTTACGTTTATCTAAGCTAAATACAGTAAGTTTTACCAACTTACAGCTATATGCATCACACTAGAATATCTACAAAAAGTCTTTCGTTTTACACTTGGCATCTGAAAAGTCTTGAATGAACTCTTCAAGCTCTATCTTCTTTAGAACACTGCTCTCTACATCCAGTAGGCACAGAGAATTAGTCTTTCATGGGCCAAAGTGGATCTTAAATAATTCTTTATTAGTGCAAATTTGCTGAATTATCTCTTTCCTGAACAAGTAGTGACCCTCATGCTCAAATATATTTTTAAGAGCTGCATTGACACTTGGAAAGGTATCAGCAAGTCCTTCATCATGGAGTAAAACCACCTGCTGAGATGGAGTGGGACATGACCTGAGCTTGGCAAAGTCTGCAAACTGGACAATTTTGTCTATGAACACCTTACCGAAATCATGGGAGAAAACAGTGATAAGGTCCTCAGCTTCAGTTCTTATCTTTGCATCAGGTAAATAGCATAAGTTGACTATGAATTTGAATCTGTCATACACTGATTGGTCTGCTATGCTGCATTTTTGTAAGGCAAGAGACAAATGATCTAAAATAACACTGAAAGATCCACATTTGAATTCTTCTGAGGAAAGGACTGCTTCCTCTGATGTTGGATTCACGTCATAATGTATGTTTTTCTTTCTTGGCCTCCCTGTAGTTGCTTTGTAGTCTCTGTTGCCACAGAGGTTCCTAGCATCCAGTTCCAATTCTTCATACCTATCCCGAAGTATTTCAGAAACTTATCCAGAGAATAAATGAAATCCATCACTTTCTTCAGATCAACTTCAACTCCTTGAATAGCTTTTTGTGTGCTCTTGAAGTGTTCAAGAATTAAGTCCCAGATCTTGGCCATCAGAGGAGTTGACAATCAATTTTGTCTGCCAATGTCTGAGCTTCATGTCTTGCTTCAGGTGTTTGCTCCAAGTCACGTTCAATATCTCTGAGGGCATTTTGAATGCAGCTGTATCCATCTACAAGGGATTCAGTAGCATCAGCTCTTGCTGACCAACGGGTATCTGACAGGGACTTCACAGTTAGTGCTCTTTTATTCCCTTCCAAAGATTTTGTTAGATTTGCCCATCTGTAAGTTGATACACCGAAGGAGTATAACCTTTGTATGAAGCCAAAATAACTAACTGCTTCAACACAGCAAGAGGCAGCAGACTGTCCAACAAGATTCAATGAGAGAACAACACAGGGAATGAAAACTGCTGCTGGGTTCTTACTCTTAAGTCTGGCTTGGATTCCTGTGGTAACCAGACACATTACTTGCATTGTTGTAGGGCTGCCCTCTGCAGTCTTCAAAATTAAGACCTTTTTCTAGAAATTCTAGCAGAGACGTAGCCAGAATTTCAGCCTTGTGAGAGCCAGTCTGCAGAAAAGTTAAAAAACCTTTCTATCTGCCTCCTAGAAACAACGTATCACACAATGACTTTAGCTGGTCAACATGAGCCAGGTCTAGTATTGAATCTTTGGAAAATGAGAAGTACTCAGCAGTTTTCAGTTATGCCACAATATAATTCTTAACATATTTTGCCATCAGCAGAGAACAATTTCTTTATAGATGGTTGGTGATAAATATGCCTGTTTACCATTTCCAGGATTGCCAAATTCTTTAAGGCGACCCATCAGAAATGGATCAAATTGTGCAATCAGTTCCATGATTCCATAAAAATTCCCACTATACTTGAATCCCATTATCTCCTCATTACCCTTAAATTCCAGGCCTCTCTCAGCTAAAATAAATTGTCAGGGCCACTGCACAATACTTCAGTCCAGTATTTCTTGTTTTCCTGCACTTGTTTGTCCAAATCCCTGTCAACATGAGAAAATTCCATACATTAAAATTGAACTTCAACACAGAATCTCTGGCCTTGGCTTTGTTAATGAGTTTTAATTTTGCTTTCTCTGCTTTTTCCCCGTCATTAAAGCCATCCTTGCTGGAAAACCTGTCACCTTGTCTGGATATCAAAATACAATAAAAGCAATAAATAATGCCCTTCAATGGGCTACAAGAGCTACATTTTATTCAGCATTATCATGAGTAGTATAAAACATGGAATTCTTGAAATAATAACGAACTGGATAGGTCCAGTTTGCCTTGATCTGATTGATGATGGTGTTGAGATTCTGGGTAGGAATCAGAGTCATTTTTGTTCTGACATATCATAGCTCCTTTTGTCCAAAAGGACGCATGCTTTTCTCTGACAGAAAACTGTATGTTCTCCTTCATGGTCTCTGTGAATACACACTAATGGGTTAATCTGCGCTCGAGCAGAGCAGTCTCGGAAACTTCCACAGCTTTAAGCACTTGGTGCCGGGACCTCCCCTACACCTGGCTATATAACTCCGCCCCCGGCACCTAGCCCTCAGTTTTTTTCGACCGCCGCTGTAGTAGCAGCTCCATTCGGAACTTCGCAAGTAAAAACCAAATTCTATTTCTTATCTTTCCTTTCTTTGATCTCCCTTGTTCTTTCTTCTAAATAACAAGTTGTTTCTTCTGCCTGGGGGAAGAGCACCAGCCGGCATTAGTTGTTCTTTGTGAAGGCTTTACAAAGCCTTTACAAAACCGGCTTTAGAGCCTCAGGGCTTTTTCTCTTAAAGACATAAGGTCTCTTTTACCTTCTTAGCAAGGTTACCCCCAGGCTCAAAAGCAACAGCTTTCTACCTGTTTGCAATCTTCCTCTTTCTATCAAAAAGAAGAGGACAGTATCTGAGCTTTGCCCTTGGAAGAAGAAAGGGCCACCTACAGCTCCAGCCGCCATCCCCGCTTGTCAGTGATTCTCCTGACATGGGGTAAAAGCCTCTGTGTGAGGTTGGTGTGGAACAGCCCTCTTGCAGCAAGGGGCTCGTTCATACAGCTGTCAAGTCTGCAGTAAGTTGGGCACCTGTAGTAGCCCCAGGGTTACCCTTGGAAGAAGAAAGGGGCCCCTGCAGTGCCGGCCATCCCTGCCTGTCAGTGATTCTCCTGACTGGGTAAAGCCTCTGTGGAGGTTGGCGTGGAACAGCCCTCTTGCATGGGGCTCGTTCATACAGCTGTTTAATCTGCAGTGAGTTGGGCATCGGCAGCCCTGCCCTTGGAGAAGAAAGGGCCTCCTGCAGCGCCGGTCGCCTTCCCCGCCTGTCAGTGATTCTCCTGACATGGGGTAAAAGCCTCTGTGTGAGGTTGGCGCGGAACAGCCCTCCTTCGTGGGCTCGTTCATACGGCTACTAATTCCGGAGAAAGCTGCGTGCCGAGGCAACATACGGTAAGCCTTGGTTTTGCCTTTGGGGATAGAATGGGCCCCCTTCAGCTCCTGCTGCCAGCCCTACCTGTCAGTGATATGCCTGACTGGGGTGACACCTTTGGGTGGTTTGGCATAAAACAGCCCTCATTTATCAATGGGCTTGTTCTCACAGCTGCTATTTCCAAAATCAGCTACGTGCCAAAGCAAGAGCTTTCAGGCAACATTTGGCAGCCCTAGCTTTGCCTTTAAAAAGGGGGGGCCTGCAGCTCCCACTGCTAGCCCTGCTAGTCAGTGATATTCCTGTCTGGGGTAGCACTTGTTTGGTGGCTCATAATTTGGCACAAAACAGCCCTCTTTATCAATGGGCTCGTTCACACAGTAGCCTGCGGCCCCACCTCAGCCGCCGCCGCCTGCATAGGCTCATAAGGAAAGGACTCATAGGAGTCAGCCCTAAAACCCTGCTACTGTCAGGTAGACCCGAGTAATTTTCCTCAGGAGGGTCCTATCATGCCGACAAGTTCGTGCAGGACCAGTCCCTTTTATCTGGTACAGGAGCTATGAGCCTTTTCCGCCACCTTTTCTGCCACCTCCACCGCCCCACTCCACCTGGCACTGTTCTGAGCCACGGGCTAAGGAGTGCTTTGCACCTCCACCTATGCCTCAAAAGTGTAGTGCTCCCTCGAACTCGGCTCCGGCAGCAAAGTGTCCGCGGGTTCGACCTAACCCGCTGTTAACCCTTTCAGCCTTCTCTGTCCCGGCAACTGTATTGAGACTGAGTTTGGTCAGGCTCATACTAAGAAAGACTGCTCCCCTAATTGTCAGAAGGATTTACCTTATTTAGCTGGGACTCACAAGAGTCAGAAGGGGAGGAAGACTTCCAACCAATCTTCCTACTCCCATATCAGTTGCCGCAGTTAGTCACCCTCCTTTACCGTTAACAGATAAGGAGTTCTTTGGTCGGCGTTTTTATTTTCTGGCCGTCGTGCAGCCAACTACTCCTCTGCCATGGGTGCTTATCATCACCACTTATTGAATTTGGCATTGCCAATTCTGCGGGTAACTCCTGTGCACCTTTACAGTTAAAGCCTCCCATGTCACTAGGAGGCAATGGGGTGGGCGTGTCACGAGCGCATTGCTGCTCGACATGCCTTAAACCAGCATCCAAACAACTGATGGGTCGAGGACCTGCCATTTGTTGGTGTACGGCTTTTAGTCAGAAAACTGATGTTATTCTTGATAACCTGCCCAAGCTCCCGAAGGCGGCATGGTCATTTGCGGTGTAACAACCACAAGTACCTGGTGATGCTCCTACCAGCCTAGGGCATACCGGGAACGTCAAAGGCCTCAACCCCAAAGTTACCAGCCGCCACCCCCCTAGACATGTGGGCAGGCAGCGCCCTGACCAGCAGATCTGCAGGCAGGACCACAAAACCGAGTGGTCTCTTTACTGCACCTGACTTCTCTGTCGTTGACCAGTCAGTCCGTTTGGCCCAAAAAAAACACAAACAAACAAAAAAAGGATGGAGACCTCTGGCCCATCCTTGATTTTGGAGGTCTGAATTCTTTTATTACTCTACGTAGATTCCGTATGGCTTTCTTGGACTCTGTTATTCACATGTTACGTCCAGAGAGTTGGTTGGATGCTTGTTTTCATGATGGCATCCGGTCGGGCCATCAACGCTTTCTCAGGTTTTCAGCAGGGGGAATCACTGTTTACCCGTAGTTGGATAACTGGCTCCTGGTCGCTGAGTCCAAGTCACAAGCTGGTAAACACACGTCCTTGACACTGTCCCTTTGTCAGCGTTAGAACTGAAGGTCAACATAGATAAGTCGACGTTGCAGCCTACACAGTGTGTAGATTGTATTAATGCGACTTGGGATGCTTTCTTGAAGCAGGGTTTTTCTTCCCTGACGACAAGTCTGTGAAAATGCTTGATTTCTTATGCTCCTTTTTTCTTCAGGCGCTTGCTTCCCTGTCCTACAGGTCCAGCGACTCCTGGGGCTGATGGCATCTACCACAGCCGTGGGACAGCATGCTCAACTGAGGATGCGGTCCCTTCAAGCCTGGTTTCTCTCACTTTTTCAGATATCTTGTGACCACCCATCCATGTTGCTCCAGGTGACTCCGGAACTCGCTGCATAACTGGACTGGTGGGGATCCCCCCCAACCTACGCATAGGGAGACCCTTTGGTCTCTTGACCCTGTTGGTTCAGTCAGTGGTGGATGCCAGCCCGCCGTGCGGGCGGGCTTGTCGACGCCACCACGTTGCCTTTGGCCGCTGGTAGCCGGCCTGCATATCATTGTGCTGGAGCTCCTGGCAATCACCAAGGCCTTTCGGGCTGCTGAGCCCCTACTCCGGGGTCGGGTGGTCCAGGTCGCATCAGGCGATACCACTGCAGTTTATTATATAAACAAGCAGGGTGGCACTCACTCGTTACGCCTTCTCTTTCGCACCATTGACCTTTCGGAATGGTGTTATGCTTGCCACATTTATCCAGTGGCTGCACATTTCGCAGGCAGGAACAATTCTGTAGTAGACCATCTCAGCAGACTACAGTCCTGTCCTCACGAGCAGGCTCTCGACGATGCCATCTTTTGCCGCCTCTGTCATTGATGGGGGACTCCAGACATAGACGTTTTCGCATCCCGGACGAACAAGATGTGTGCCATGTGCTGCTCCCGGACCAGCATCAGCCGTAACTCCCTAGGGGACGCTTTCCTGATGAATTGGTCCCGGGGCCTCCTTTACAGGTTTCCACCTTTCCCCCTTCTTCAAAGGACTGTTTTTCGAGTCCAACATGAGTGTGCAAACGTCATGCTTGGTCGCCTCGCTAGCCATGGTTCTCGATCCTGCTCCCGTGAGCTGCAGAATACATCAGGCTGCAGCTGGTTCCTCACCTACTATCTCGGGACAAGGGTCGGATGTTTCATCCGGACCTCGTGTCCCTCTACCTGTCGGCTTGGAGTCTTCCCCAACAGTAACAGACATGCTCAATCATGCTCGCAAACCTTCTACCACCTTGACCTACTCCTTTAATGGGTAGGTGTTCTGTCACTTTGCATCAAGACGACATTTGCCTACTAGGCCAATGTCTCTGGACGCATTCCTTCAGTTTCTCCTTCACCTGTTTCGCCTGAGCTATTTCTCTGAGGCCTGGAGAATATGCGCCCTGCCTATAGACCACTAACACCTCAGTGGTCTCTCCAATTAGTTCTTCGGCAGCTTATGAGGCCTCCCTTCAAGCCCTTGGGCGTCAGAATCGCTCTGCTTGCTAGCCCTCAAGACTGCCTTTCTCCTGGCGATATCCTTAGCTTGCAGGGCTGGAGGACTGGCTACACTAAGAGCAGAGCCTCTTTTCTGCAAAGTAACCTTACGGCCAGACCTTACCTTTTTCCCTAAGGTATTTTCTGCCTTCCATTTGAACCAGCCAGCTGTCCTTCCTGTCTTCTCTCCCACACCATCTTCTCCGCGTGAGACAGCTCTGCACGCTTTAGATGGGAAGCGTGCTCTGTTATATGATGTGCATCACAGCGTCTCTTTGTCACCTTTGCTGGCTCCTCCTTCAGAGCACCGGCTTCCTCTCGGACCATCTCTAGATGGATAGTCCAGGCCATCCGTCTTGCCTATAACTTGGCAAAGACTCCTCTTCCAAAATCACTGAGAGCTCACTCTACTAGAGCTGTAGCATCCTCAACGGCCTTTCTCCGTGGAGTGGACATCGCGGATGTCTGCCACGCTGCCATATGTGCCACTCCGTCTACCTTCATGTCGCACTACCGCCTGGATGTCTGGCCGAAGGCTCAGGCTGCGGTAGGTCGAGCTGTCCTGGCTTCTGCACTTTCGTGATGTCCCTCCTCCTGGTTAGTCCGCTTGCCAGTCACCCATTAGTGTGTATTCACAGAGACCACGAAGGAGAAAAGAGGTTACTTACCTGTAACTCTGGTTCTTTGAGTGGTCCTCTGTAAATTCACACGTCCCGCCCTCCTCCCCGCTGTCTGTCACGTGTGCCATGGCATGTTGGGAAGCGGCGGTCGGTTCCTTGGAACTGAGGGCTAGGTGCCGGGGGCGGAGTTATATAGCCAGGTGTAGGGGAGGTCCTGGCACCAAGTGCTTAAAGCTGTGGAAGTTTTCGAGGCTGCTCTGCTCGAGCGCAGATTAACCCATTAGTGTGAATTCACAGAGGACCACTCGAAGAACCAGAGTTACAGGTAAGTAACCTCTTATGTCACTTCACTGTAGGATTTGGCAGATGAATTTTCCTTGGCATACTGGGTCTCTTGTGTGAGAAAATATGGTCATTATGAGGTCACACACACGCAGTCATAGGCTACCTTCCTCAAGGGCCTAAGCAAGGTTCACTTGAGCTGCCAGAATTTGTTTAAAACTGATATAGTATACCCAGGTCCAGATTAAGACCTTTAGAGGCCTTAAGCATTGAAAAGATTATGGTGCCCCCTATGAATATAATACGTGGTGGGTCCCAAGGCTTAAAAAAATTGTATAACTTGCACATTATATGCATGGAAATATGATAATTTAATTGTATAGCATGTGACAAAAAAGAAGCACATATTGTATACAAAACCATACATATAATCAAATTACTGGCTTCTAGCCAAATCCTGCACTTTCATACTTTGATTAATGTAGACAGATTTTGTCAGAATCTGTATACTGAAAAGCTCAAACATGAGCTTAAAACCCCTTCTGGAGCATTTTTAACAGTGTATGTTATTTCTTTGGCTTGCATATATAGTGCAGGGGCCATGGACCTAAACAACCAGCAGCTCTTTTTATCCTTATCCCCACCCAACCTCCCAAAATACAGAAGTAAAAAATTAAAATAAAAACAAACAATGATGATGGTGACTGATCATTTCACTCAAAACATGAGTTTTCTCACTAGGCAAGTCTTTATACCTTTTAGTTTTTTCTGATTCATACGCAATTACTTTAGGTAGGGAAGTGGTTCTCTTGGGCTCTTGAGGGAGGGAGCCGAGGGTGAGGGATGGATAGATGTGATTTGTTAAGGAGGGAGCACCATTTGCACCATAGTTCATGGTAAATCCAGCACTGGGGAAAAAAAAAATCTCTGTGGTGTCCCCTGTTGATGCCCTAAGCATGTACTTACTTTGCTTAGTGGTTCATCCAGAAATGAATAGGGACATGAATAGGCACATGGAAAGCCCTGCTGGAAAAGGAAGATCCCTAAAGTAGAAAGACAAACTTGTAATTAACTTTCTTCAGAGCCCTCTTCTTCCTGAGGACCACAGTTGCTGGTGCAGTGCCTTCTACCTGAGAGACTCCTGCCCAGTTTGCAAAATGCCAGATACAGTATTTGCTCTCCTCGGCTGAAGCAAAGATCTTGAGCAGATCTCCAGTTCCTTCCAGCTAAGTGGAAGGAAGCAGGAGATCTGCTCCAGATCTTTGCTTCAACCGAGGAGAGCAAAGACCTAATCTCCTTCATTTTGCAAATTCTGTTGGGGCCTCCCCTTCCTTTGTGGCCCCAAATACATCCTTATTTTGCTTAATGGTTAATTCAGGGACTTTTACAAATGACTGCAGGCAAAGTATTGTTTCCCAGTATAAATTTTAATAGACGAAACCATTTTTTATATATTTATATTTTTGTATATTGAGGGGGGCAGTCTGTCAGACCTCCCCAGGGCAATTGCTCCCTTTGCCCCCTTATAAATCCAGACCTGTCCACAGTGAAAGGTTCCCCCTTCCTTAATCTGGCTCTGAGCTTTTCATATCAAATAACAAAACAATTGTAGTTAGGTAAATGTCCAAATCCAAAAAAACACAAAAATAGCACGTAGTCCTATACAGGTCTACATTGACAGCCCCACAGAATTTGTCCATAAAATTTGAATAAGCTGGGCCTGAGCACCAGTATTGTGTAATGGATGGTGTGTCAGACTAGGACTCGGGAAACCTCAGTTTAAATCTCTGCTTCACCATGGAAACCTACTGGGGGGGGCGATGGTCAACCCCTCACATCTCTTGAAAATTCTAGTATGAGAACCAGTATGCCTTTTCAGAGGACACCTCAAGCTCTTTTTCAAACTGTGTCTGGCCCCTCAGACAAAAAGGCTCAAAGCCTGAGATCTACTTCACTGTCTTCATTAAATCAATTATGTACTGGAAGAAATAAGGACCAAAGAATACTTCATACTCATTTTCTCTGTGGCTCCCTCCCCCGTCTCTCTGAGGCACCCACCTCTCTTTTTGCCTCTGTGTAGCTTCTCTCTCTTTCCATCACTCCTCTCTCACTTTCCCCATCCCAGGGCTCCTCTCTCTGTCTTTATTTGTTCAGAGGCATTTATGCTTGTGGTAAGGCTGAAGTCCCAACCTACCATCTTGCCCAGAAGAAAGCTCCATTCTCCTCAGTAAGAATCATTTGTTTCCTGAAGTGTTAATGTAGCTTGGACAATGGCTATGGAAAACTTCAGTGAGCATGTGCAACCACACAGTATGAAAATCTTCCCATGTAAAATAAGCATCTTTAAGGTCCCAGTTCTTCTAAATGCCAGGATAGATCAAGTTCAAATTTTTGAAAAAAAAGCTTATAGCAGGAATCATTTCCTTTTGAGGAAACACTGGTTGGCATTTGAAAAATAACTATTGAACTCACTACAAGCTGACAAAAATGGTGGGAAAACATGAATGGGAGTGGTAGTTAAGAATTTTTTTCTTCAGTTAGAAATTACATATAGAAATTTTTAAAAATACCTGTCTAACCTCCAAATATAACACAGAGCAAACCCATACTATTTACAATCAGTTTGCTAAATATGGTGATTCAAGAACCTGTTCAGAAGTTATGATGGTTTGTTTGAACTGCCTTATCCTATCAGATATTATTTACAAAATGTTGTTTGATTGTGTAGGCCTGTGTAGGCATCCTTCAGTCTCGAGAGACTATGGTAACGTGCTCTGTATGGAGGACTTGGAACAGCGTCTAGTGTGGCTGAGAAGGCCAATTCGAGAGTGACAATCCCTTCCACACTAAAGACAAATACAGTCTGTCCCCTGTCCAGCTCCCTGATTTTGCTGGTTTCGGGACTGCCTCTTTGCCTCGGCCTGCTGGACAAGGGTCTCTTCAAATTGGGAGAGGCCATGATGCACCACCTGCCTCCAGGCTGAACGCTCAGATGTCAAGGTTTCCCATCTGTTGTCCTTTCCTAAGGCCTTCAGATCCCGCTTGCAGATATCCTTGTATCGCAGCTGTGGTCTCCCTCTGGGGCGATTTCCCTGCACTAATTCTCCATACAGGAGATCTTTTGGAATCCGGCCATCAGCCATTCTCACGTCATGCCCAAGCCAACGTAGACGTCGCTGCTTCAGTAATGTATACATGCTAAAAATTCCAGCTCGTTCTAGGACTACTCTATTTGGAACTTTGTCCTGCCAAAAATGTGTCGGAGACAACACATATGGAACATGTTCAGCTTCCTCTCCTGCCGTGCACAAAGGGTCCAGGACTCACTGCAGTACAGGAGTGTGCTCAGGACACAGGCTCTATAGACCTGGATCTTGGTATATGCCGCCAGCTTCTTATTAAGCCATACTCTCTTTGTGAGTCTAAAGAACATGGTAGCTGCTTTGCCAATGCGTTTATCCAGCTCGACATCTAGAGAGAGAGTGTCAGAGATCGTTGAACCAAGGTACACAAAGTCATGAACAACCTCCAATACTTGCGTGGAGATGGTAATAGAGGGAGGTGAGTCCACGCCCTGGCCCATGACTTGTGTTTTCTTCAGGCTGATTGTTAGTCCAAAGTCTTGGCAGGCCTTGCTAAAACGATTCATGTGTTGTTGGAGGTCTTCAGCAGAGTGGGCAACAATGGCTGCATCATCGGCGGAGAGGAAGTCCCGCATGCATTTCAGTTGGACTTTGGTCTTTGCTCTCAATCTAGAGAGATTAAAGAGCTTTCCATCTGATCTAGTCCGGAGATAGACACCTTCTGTTGCAGTTCCAAAGGTGTGCTTCAGCATGACAGCAAAAAAGATCCCAAACAGGGTCGGAGTGAGGACACAGCCCTGTTTCACTCCGCTTCGGATGTCAAAGGGATCTGATGTTGAGCCATCAAAAACTACAGTGCCCTTCATTTCCTCATGAAAGGACCTGATGATGTTAAGGAGTCGAGGTGGACATCCAATCTTGGGAAGTATTTTAAAAAGGCCATCCCTGCTAACCAAATCAAAGGCCTTTGTGAGATCTATGAAGGCCACAAAGAGTGGCTATCGTTGTTCCCTACATTTCTCCTGCAACTGTCTGAGGGAGAATACCATGTCAGTGGTGGATCTATTAGCTCGAAATCCACACTGTGGTTCTGGATAGACTCTGTCTGCAAGCACCTGGAGTCTCTTCAGCACAACATGGGCAAGCAGCTTCCCTACAGCGCTGAGAAGAGAGATGCCACGGTAGTTATTGCAGTCGTCCCTGTCTCCTTTGTTCTTATACAATGTGACAATGTTTGCATCCTTCATGTCCTGTGGTACTCTACCTTCCCTCCAGCAAAGACAAAAGACTTCATACAGTTCGGTGGTGATGATCTCTTTACAGCACTTCAGCACTTCAACAGGGATGTTCTAGGTGCCTTGCCGGAGGCGAGGGAATCCAAGGCCGCTTTTATTTCTGCTAAAGTTGGTTCGTTGTCCAACTCTTCCAAGACAGGCAGGCACTCGATGTTATTTAATGCCTCTTCGGTTACTACATTCTCTCTGGAGTAGTGCTGCACCCAGCATTCCATCTGCTGTGCTCGGTCTTGGATGATCATGCCTGTAGCAGACTTCAAGGGAGCAGATTTCTTCTGTATTGGACCTAAAGCCTGCTTGATACCGTCATACATTCCCTTGATGTTACCTGTGTCCACTGCTGCCTGAATCTGAGAGCAGAGCTGAAGCCAATAATCGTTGGAACATCTCCTGGCAGCCTGTTGGACTTGGCTACGAGCAGCTCGAAGAGCTTGCAAGTTGTACTCACTAGGACAGGCTTTGTATGCTGCTAGAGCTCTCCTCTTATCCTCGATGGCTGGCATCAATTCCTCCGAATGGGCTTTGAACCAGTCTGCTGTCTTTTTGGTCTTCTTGCCAAATGTGGACAAGGCGGTGTTATAAACAGCGTTCTTGAAATGTTCCCATCGTTCAGGTGCATTTGCATCAGTTGGGCCTGGAAGGATTTCCTCAAGCGCTTGGGCAAATTCCTCCACTTTTCTTTGCTCGCGAGTCTTGCTGATGTCAATACGTGGTCTTTCTTCCTTTTTCGTATGATACAATCTCTTTGTTCGCAGTTTTACTCTACTACACGCCAGGGAGTGATCAGTATCGCAATCAGCACTCTGGTAACTGCGTGTGATCGTAATACTAGGAAGGCTAGAACGTCTAGTGAGGATCAAATCGAGCTGATGCCAATGCTTGGATCTTGGATGTCTCCAGGAAACTCTGTGTTGAGGCTTCGTATTAAATAACGTGTTGCTGACACAAAGACCATAATAACAGCAAAACTCCAGCAAGCGTTGGCCATTTTCGTTCATCTTCCCAATGCCAAAACGGCCTAGAGAAGTGGGCCAGGAATTGTGATCAGCACCAACTCTAGCGTTAAAGTCTCCGAGAATGAACAGTGGTTCTCTCTCAGGGACTTTTTTGATAGTAGCTGCCAGATCATCGTAGAATTTCTCTTTGACTTCTGTTGTGGACGACAGTGTTGGTGCATATGCACTAATGAGGGTGACTGGTCCCGCTGATGAGTGGAGCTGGACAGACAGGATTCTTTCACTCCCCACATTAGGTGGAACAATGGATCTCAGCAGAGTATTTCTGACCGCAAAGCTAACACCATATTCCCTGGTCTCATTCAATGGTTTTCCCTGCCAGAAGAATGAGAAGTTTTTTTCTTTGACAGATCCCATGTCTGGCAATCTCGTCTCTTGCAGGACAACAATGTCCATCTGCAGTCTACTCAATTCCATGTCGATGACAGCTGTCTTGCGCATGTCATCTATTTCCTGCAGGTCATCAGAAAAGCCAGGGGTCATTGTCCGAACATTCCAGGTGCCCAACTTTAGGGCAGAAGTTTTCTTATGATTGTTGCAAGGTGCAGGGTTATCGATCTGCTTGTCGGCTTTCACCCTAAGCCCCACGCACCCCGTGAGGTTAACAGACTGTGGCGAAGTAGCACCTTACTGGCTGGGGGCTGCCCAGCTTAAGGCGGGCGGTAGCTACCTAGTGAGGTGCGATGACCTCTCCCACCGTCAGAAGTAGCCCCTGGCGTTATGCTCTACGTGGCGTCATGTTGTTTGATTAGTCATGCAGTATCAGAGTGCATAGCGATGAGCCCTTATTGTTTGTTTGTTTGTTTATTTCTTTCTTTTAATGTCAAGATCTCTTTGTCCTGAATTTGCAATTTTTAAGTTTGTGTACAATTTTCCAAAATGAACTGAAATGAAATTGTCCCCCAATTCACTGGCCAGGTTCAGTAGGTAAAACTATGACTGCTGTATAGATGCTAAAGTCTCTCGATAAAAATGAAATGGCAATGTAACACCACTGAACAAACAGACTGTATGGATGATTCTGACACAACTGGAGTTTCTTGCACAACTGGATTTTTAAAAGTTTTCTGACTCTGAATGAGGGGCAGGCAGCAGATGTTGACAAATTCTTCAAAAATTAATTGAAGTGAAACTCTCTGTGACTTGGCACTGGCCAAATTCAGTAGGTACATGACTCGCAGCATGGAGAAAAAGACCTTATTTGTTATATGGGTGTTAAAGGTAAGGGACCACTGGAGTTGAGGGGAGCTGGTGATCCTAATTCAGCTCCCCACAAACATGATACACAGGATTTTTTAGAGTTAAATATGCTTCTGGCTTGGACAGCTCACCTGTCAGTTCCGATTTCCCCAGATCTTTCCATCCCCAATATGAATAAACGTACATGTATACAGGAACAGTAATTCCCATCTTTTTCTACTACTGGTGGATGAGCATGCAACATGAATTGATGGGAGAGAACAGCGTGCTGAGCAATCCTCGTGTTGTGTCAACTGCTCTGGTTACTAAAGAGTTTCTGGGCCCAATGCAGTGCTGGTCCTGATTTTCAATGCTCTAAACAACTTAGGATCAGGTTACCTGCTCCCATACATTCTTGTTTGATTGTGAAGAAGGATTTCCTGGGGTGCTGTTCCACACAAGTGTACAAGAGATGGATTTCAGAGAAAGCTGCCTCAGTAACAGAGCCCTCAAAGTGGAAGCCTTCTCATGGGAATCTGCCCGGCATCCTCATTGATAGTGTTTAGGCATCAGGCTAAGACTTGCCTCTTCCAGAACATTATATTTTTGATGTGCATTTTTATCTTTGGGTTATAATTTCCTTTTTGCTTTGGCTTCTAACGTTCCAATATTTTAACATTTTGATGATGCTGGGCTGGCTTGCTTTTATTTGACAATAAAATTTTCACTATTTTTGTTTTTTTATTTATAAACTACTCCAAATGCCACTTAAAATATAAATATCTTAAAATAAAATAATAAAGTAGAAGCATTCAGTATTTGTAGTGTACATGCACTGAAATTTTCTGGAGTGTTAAAGTGAGTGTGTGTATGGGACTATATAGAGGGAAACAGAGAGGGCACAAGTTGCCCCTGAGATTCACTCAGAAAAGTAAGCTAAGAGAAGGATGGATGAACAGGTTGTATGGATCGGTTCTAGGTTGTGAAGCTGAAAGCCTGCTCTTTGGCTGCGTTCCTATTCACATTTAGTTGGGAGAAAGGCCTATGGAATTTAATGGGGCTTACTTTTGAGTAAACATGCTTAGGTTTATAGAGTACATAGGAAACTGTGAAAAAAGTCTCTTTGGAGGGAACACTTGGGTCGAATATCGTTGTCAATTTTGCTTGACACGTATTTCATTGTGCCATACCTAGGTCTTACCCCCTCACTTGTTGTCTTCACAATCACCCATCCCCGAGGTAGATTGCAGATTAGATAAACTCGCTATGGGTGTTAGCGCAGACTCTGCCTCGTAAAGGAAAAAGGGGAGGTTCAATTCAGACTGGGTTACTAGAACGCGGGGCGAGCGAGCGACGTACCCGGGAATAGCCCTTCCCGTGCACACGCGGGCCCCGACCCCGGCCGTAAAGGAAGAGTGGGTCGCGCGCATGAGCGATTCAGGGCCTTCCACCTCTGCGCCGTCACAGCTCAAAAGTGCATTGCAGGAGGGAAGAGAGAGAAGACAGAGAGGGAGGACGGGAGTGATTCCGCCCTCTTCCTCGTCTTCCCACCAGGGGCGAGGTGGCGCTTCGGGGGCGGCCGGTGCACTGACAGGTTGACCGCCTTCCCCTCAGGCTGCCGACGGTGGCGCCCCTCCCCTGGCAGCTCTCCCGCGCTCTGCCCAGCGCCCGAACCTCTCCTCCTTCGCTAGCCTTGCAGGGGCTGCCGCGTTCCGCCGCACGCAGCTGGGGAGAAGCGGGGTTGGGCGTCTGGCGCGCGCGCGCCCGCGCGCTTCCCCCCCCCCCCCCAGCTTCACTTTGCCCCCTCCTCCTCCTCCTCCTCCTCCTCCTCGTCGTCCGCCTGCCTGTTCTCCTTCTCCCTCCCTCCCGCCCCTCCTTCCCTCGCTGCCAGCCGAAGCCCGAACGGAGCGGAGCCCGGGCGGCTCATTGCGGAGCGACGCTGCAGCCGCGATGGCCACGACCGTGACCTGCACCCGCTTCACCGACGAGTATCAGCTATACGAGGAAATTGGCAAGTAAGGAGCCGGCGCCGCGACTCGTTTTCCCAGTGCACGAGAGGGTCAGGAGGAGGAAGAGGGCGGCAGGGGACGGCCAGGAGGGACCCCCCCCCCCCGTCCGGTCCCGAGCACCTACCCGCCAAGGGCCTCCCTGAGGCGAGCGGGGGGCTGCAGCCTTGAGCTCTGCTGGACACGCGGGCAGCTAACGTGAGAGGGGGACGAGGGCCGGGCCGGTACCTGGGCAGGGGCTGGCTTTGGAGAGGCGGGCCTGGCAGGAGAAGGGGGCGCCCCTCTTGGCTCTGGAGGGGGGGGGGGACACGTCTATATGGGAGGGAATCTGGCTGGCGAGAGCCCGGGCGGGGGTCCTGAAAAGAGGGGCATCCGCGCTGCGCAGCCATGACGCACGTTGCAGAGCCGCGAACGGGCGAGCGCCTGGCTCGCGAGACGCCGCTGCGCCTGCTGCTTGCTCCCGCTGCTCGGCGGCCCCGGCCCCGGCCCCGGCCCCCTTCCCCTTCTCCCTGGCCCAGTCAAGCGCTCTTCTGTGGCAGCTCTGTGAAGTGTCCCCCACCCCACCCCACCCCCACCCGCCGGCGGCGGAGCGTCTTCCTAGAGCGACACCCCTCCCCCTCTTCCATCCGCCGTCAATTTATTTTAGGGCGCTGAGGAGGAGGAAGAGGAGGAGGAGGAGGAAGGCGCTCCAGGTCTCATTCGGCTCCGCTAGCCCCGAACGCAGCGCCCCTGTCACTGCAGCGGTGCCGGCGCTGGCGGCGGCAGGAGCGCAAGCCCCACCGGCGCCGCTTCTTCAGTCTAGCGGGAAAGATTGGCGCTGGGCTTGAGGAGCGGGAGGAGGAGGAGGAGGAGGAGAGCACATGGCAGGGTGGACGGGAGGGGTAGGACCAGAGGGGCCATTTTATTTGCCTTTCTTTTTTTCGGGGCCCAGGAACTTGCTCCGTGGGTGGTGTGTGTGTGTGTGAGGGAGATCCGCGAAAAGCGAGCTACTGTGCGCACCCGCGCATAGATCGCCTCGCCTTGGCGTGGAGGGGCGCGTGGGCTGCAGGCAGGCAGGCAGGCGGGGAGGGGGCCTGGCTGGCTGGCTGGCTGGCTGGCTGCTTGCTTGGCTCCCCGCGGTGAAGCGGGGGTGTTTGGCAGCGCGTCTGCCTGGCGAGGAAGTTGGTAGGGAGGGGGCGACATTTCGAGTAATGAGGAGGCGGAGGAGCTGAAGGGTACTGGAAGAGCGGCGGGTGCGGGGGGGGGGGGAAGAAGGAATGGGGGCTGCCTTTGGGAGACAGTCAAGGAGGGCCTTGCGACGGGTGTATTGCGTAACTTTGGGGAGGGGTCTGGAGGCCACTAGCCCATTGGTGCAGTGCTTCCTTTTTCCTTTTAAAGGCGATATGGCGGGTGCTGAAGCATCTTGGAAGCTCTCCGGTCTCCTCCCTTATACATACATAATTTAGCTGTCTTCATGCGTTAGTGGTGGACTCTGCACATGGTTCACGGACATTGCAAATGGTCAGGGACACTTCATCCAACCTAGAAATGGGTGCGTTTGTGCATGGACACCCAGGGGTAGTGGCTAGTATATGTTCATAGAGAGAGAAGGCTTTGTAGTTAAACGTCTCAGGTTTAGCCATATTAGTTCAGTCCTGTGTGGTGACAGTCTTCTTGGTGATTAATACAGACTGCTGCCTGGGTCAGTACTTCGGACGTTTTTTACTGATGGCTTGTCACTGGGGTGAGCTTGGTGTTCCAGAGCTCCAAGTGCTCTCTTGCTTCCCATGTCTCCTTTTACTTCCAAAGCAGGGCTAACTCCGTTTCCTCTTTGGTTCCTCTTTGTGGAAAGCCTTGTGTGATGCTGTCATGTCAACTTCCTGGGGGCTTTAAAAAGAGTCTGCTGTTTGGAGTATACTGGTTCTCTCCTGTGGTTGTTTCCCAGTGACGGGCTTTAGGAAAAACCCTTCTTTTGAATCTGGATGTAGCTTGTGGAGCAGCAGCCAGCAACTTTAGAGAGTCCATGGACTTCAAGACTCACCAGAGGCCCAGAATATCAGCTTAAATTAAGGAAACACAAAACTGAATTTTGCTAGGAGTTCATTTATGGTGTCATTTATAGGGGTTGTCTGCCCCACAGGATTGTAGATTTATTTATTTATTTTCTTTAAATGCAGAGGCATTTGGGGACCACAAAAATGACATTCTGGAGTTGAATACCCTGATTTATTATAATCATGCCTTGTAATCTTATGCTCCAGTTATATCTCTAATTCCTTCTTTTAAAGTGATTTAAGCTACTTATTGTCACCACACTTTATGGCCACAAAGCCCATAAATTTGTTGAATACGGTGTAACCCTGTTCTTTTTGCCTGTTCTGAATCTACTGCCAGTTGGGTGACCGCAGGTTTTAGCAGTATGAAAGAAGGAGAATTGTTTTTGTCTGTTAATGTCCATATCAGCCATACTTTTATACATCCCAGTTGTTGCTCCTTCTCCTTTTTAACTCCCGCTCCTAACAAGAAAGCCCCCAATAGTAAGGCCTTCTGTTGAGTGTGCGTTAATGGCTCAACATGATTGTGGCAGAGTTCAGACATGCTAGGGCTATGTCAGGTTGCTAACTTTTGAACTGACTTTTTTGGTTCCTGCACAGTAGTTTGGTATGCAGGAGTTAGCATTATGAATGGTGTTGGAGAAACACCTGCTGTTAAAGGACAAAAGTTTCCCCACTACTCACACTGCAAATGGATATATATTTATACTCTGATTTTACTTAACAAAACACAGCATTCTATGTTAAGGGCTCTCAAAACTCAACTCCTTTACAGTCATTAACACTAATTATTTTAATATAATCATAAAGAATTGTAAGCAGCCACAATACAATTTTCCACAGTTCATATAGTTCCTACATACATTGTTTGCTAAATTGTTTTCCAAATATTTCCAAAGGCACTGGTAGTTACGTCTCAGTTTTCCATAGTTTATATAATTAATAAACCCATTCTTTACATAATTATTTTCCAAATATTTCCAAAGGTAGTTTGTGTGGCAAGTCTTGAGCTCCTGATATGCCTTTATAGCGATCTTGTCTATTTTGTGCAATCCCCAAACAGGTGGTTCTGATGATATTAGATGTTTTCGCATCATATACAAATATCCCTCATGACAAGGTGCACCTGGGAATTGAGAATGCTTTAGAGCAGTGCTTAAATAGTGAACCTCCTACACATTTTCTGTAGAACTTAGTGGACATTATAATGGAGAAGAAGAAAAAGATTAATAGCAGAAAACAAGTACCTGTATTAAGGAAACACATGAGTGTGAACTTAAAGAGGAAATAATTGTATGGTGATACACAGTGTTTTCTATATTTGTAAATTTCCTTTCCGTGGCCCCTGTACTGTGTTAAAGGAAGAGCAGGCCAGATTTTGTGTGGGTGTGTGAGAGAGGGGGTGTTATTTAGTTTTCTGTGTAGATTTTAATTGAAGGCCAAAGGCACTAAGATAAAAAAGAAAGATGGCCTTTACATTTTGGGCTGCATTGACAAGTGTCATAGTCTTTAAAGGGCTATAAGGCACTTTCTTGGGTTTACCTAAGCTCTTGGTGTGTGCCCTGGGACATTGTAAAGTCCAGAGGGCTGTGCAGAATGTGCAGAGTGGGATCTGTTTCCACTTGTACATTTCTCCTGTGCAGGGTAACAAATTACGGAGTTCTAGAAAGACATATCTTAAGTTGTTTTTTTCCCCGACACCTTCTTGCTTTTTACTTGCTGTTTAATAATGTTACATTATAATTACTTTTTAATTTTTAAATGCATTTAAAATATGAAAAAGGCCCCAACAGAACTCCCCAAGGTGGTGTCTGAGTAGTAACATGTATGCGTTGTTTGTTACACAAAGAAAGTGATGGTACTACCCATCATTGTATTATTTTGCAAAAGGAGTGTAACTACGCCCTTGTTACCCCCAAAAGCAGCATATGGTAGATAATGTTCTTATATGTAGGTAATATAATTACTTCCTGGATCTAGTTCTGTTGGACAGTCTTAGTTCAACTATTTCATAATTTCAACCATGTAAGAATAACTAGGTCATACACTCTCATTCAATAACTGAGTTTGGTTCAGGATCCACAAATCCTCTTTCTCTGTCAGTATTCCGATACTATTCTCTCCCACCAATTCTTTTACTCAATTTCCATCTCTAGTATTTCAGCAAGCCCAGAAAGAATCCTGTAGCATTTTCCTGGGCTTGCTGAAATACTGGAGATGGAAATTGAGTAAAAGAATTGGTGGGAGAGAATATCCTTGCTCAAATGCCCCTCAAAAGGTAGGGCCTTTTCTTTGGCCCTACTGCTATATTATATGGCAGATTTAATGCACTTCCCTATTCTGAAAGGCACTGCCCATGTGAACAGGGGGTGCTGGAAACCCTTGTTCATATGTTTTTGCACTGCCCGCTTCACTTGATTGACCGATCAAAGTTGATAGCCTCAATTTTATTAAAGCTGGAAGGGAGGTCAGATCTGGATAAGGTTCGCTATATGCTGGTGGCCAAGATGACTGACATTGTAGAAAGTGTCGCAGACTTCCTTGATACTATTGTTAGGAGACAAACCATTGTTCCTTTAAGGATGTCTAACACTTTCCTGCCCTCTTGATGCCTATATTTGTAGTTACCTAACAAACCACCATGACTATGTCCAATTTTTACTTATGCCAATAAAGGTTTTATCTATCTATCTATCCTGTAGCATCTTAGAATAATACATATATTATGGCATAGGCTATCTTGGACTGGAGCCCACTCCATTAGATACACGCTACCTATTTCCTCCTTGTGTGAGCATTTTTTAGGTAGCACGTCTGGTCTTTCCCTGCCTCTTAAATCATTCCCTACTCTTCTTGATTATCGTGCATTAATTATCATTGATTCTTAGATCTGTGTTTCTATATGTAGGTTATTTTTGGTTGCAGTCGTGGTGTTGTCAGCTGTATCTGTCACTGAGTGCAACATCCCAGGAGGATTTATCTGGAGTTTTCTGTTTCATCCAAAACGAGATTATCCATTTCTCTAACATATAAGAATTGAGGATCCCCCTACATTTTATAGACTGTGAGGTAAGGGAAGTCTGTACCATCACCCTAATCCAACAAGCTGAACGAGGAGGCTGGCCCAAGAGGTTTAGCTGTCTGAGGTGGTGATGGAGCATGTTCTCTTTAGAACAGCAGCTAACTTTGGGGCACAGGGCTCTGAACTCCTAACCCCTTCCTGCCCCACTGTCTGAGCCACCTGCAAGCTGAGGCAGCTGCTTCATTCTTCCCAATGACAAAGCTGGACCTAAACTTGAGCAGCAGTCACATCTAGAAAGAGGTTTCCCCTTCAGTTGTTAGAATTTCTTCCTCTATCAAAATGATGCCATTCAGTGTCCATCAGTTGGTTGTTTAGTAGGGATGCATATTTTATTTTACTTTATTTTTATCCAGGAGACTATTCATTGTGCTTTATCTTTCATTTGTGCTATCTGTCCCTCTCTGTTCAGGAGTGGTAGGGACTTCCTTTTGCACCCTCAGAGCTATTTTATAAGTGGGTAGAATGTGTTAGTGTGAGTCTAGGCAACGGAGAAGAGGAGAGTGAGAAAACACAGAATCTAAGAACAGTGGGAGCACCCACAGCCAGCGGACAGCATATGCTGTTAAAACGTGAAACCCCTGGAAATCTAGAACCAAAGATTCACCTGTGGTTATTTCAAACCAACAGGTAAAATTTAGCCTCTCTTATTACTTTTTGAACCTAATACCCGTAGGGAGGTATACAGTATGTGGGGGTGGGGGGTGTGCGGGGGGAGCCTTTGATCTCCTGTTGTTTGGAGTGAAATTCCCATTGGCTTCAGTGACCAGGGATTTGCTACGGCATCTTGGAGTTGAAGTCCAAAACATTTGGAATACTGAAGATCCTCCACCCATGCTGTTAGGATGCCAGGTCAGAAGCCTCTCTCTCTCTTTCCCTGTAATTTTTTTTTTTGGGGGGGGAGGGATGTTTTCTCAACTTTCTACTTCAAGTGGCTTACATTATTTAAAAATAAAATAAATAAATACAAAAGAAAACTTTATAGCCATACTTCTTTAATGGAGTAATGCCTCAGCATAGAAGGGTTTCACAGGTGATAAAAGGCCATCACTTATGGGACAAAATTAATCACTCAGCAGGGACTTGCATTGTTTGGTGACTGCTGCTGCTTTCGTGCTGACCAGCTCCTCCTTGGCTAGGGGTGGGATATATAGAAGTGCTGGTACTCCCTAAATGTATGTATGTATGTATGTATTTATTTATTTATTTATACACACACACACATGTATATATAAATTTCAATACAAAGGTACAATAGATGGCAGCAAACCAGACAGTTATTCCAAAATTCATGGAATATAGATGATCAAAACCAAATTAGTCAGAGGTAAAGCTCTGAAAGGCCTGTGTGGACAGCCACATTTTGAGTTGCTTTCTGAATCCCAGGTCAGAAGGGGCCAGTTGCAGCTCTATTGGGAGAGAGTTCCATAACGGTGAGGCCACTACAGAGAAGGCCATGTTTCACATTGTTGGTTTCCAAGCCTCCCTCAGGGTGGCAACCTGTAGCATCCCAGTATATGAGGTGTGCGTGGGATGGGTGAACATTTTGGGGGAAAGGTGCTCAATCAAGTTGCAAGGTCCTAAACTGTTTCGGGCTTTCAGTGTCGTCAAAAGCACCTTGAATTTGGCCTCGAAGCATACTGTTGCAAATGTGCCACAACAGGTGATATATGATCATATTTTGATGTTCTGAACAACACCCTGGCTGCTGCGTTTTGCACTTGCTGCAGCTTCTGAACCGCCTTCAAGGGCAGCCTCACGTAGAGAGCATTGCAATAATATATCCTTGAGATTACTAGTGCATGTACCAGTATTGTTAGGGACTTCCTGTTGAGGTAGGGGGAAAGGTGTGCAATCTGCCTAAGATTGGCTTTGGTTAATATTTTAGACCAGTACAAATTTACAGATGCTGTTTGAAGTTTGGATCCTCATAGATTGCTTGCTCGAACTATTGGAGGCTTTTACTAGCAGAAGTTTCTTTTTATGGTCTTGACCTAGTAACTTTGTATGCCCTTGTCTTCCTGGCCTTCAATTCCCCTTGCTTTCCACAGCTTTCCTGGCAGTTCACACAACCCATCTTGTTTCTGGGTTCTCAGTATAGTTTGGCTCCAGTTCTAAGTTCAGTGTATCTCCTCCTCCTTTGAACTCAGTATTTCTATCTTCTGTTTGTTATTATTAAATAAAGTTTTATTTGTGCCAGTATGCCCCCATGGGGAAACAACAAAGGAAGAAACAGGATGTAGAGGCATTGGTAAACAGGATAAGAATATGTGATTGCTGCTGTTGTATATATTTAGGTTCAGTAATGGACATAGGAGTATGGTCTTTAACATGGCCCTCTTCAGGGACTCGTCTTCAGAGTACAACTTGGAGCTGCCCAGAACAGACAACATGAAAAAAATAGACTGGGCCAAGGGACCCTCTTAAGAAGATCTCGGCCCCTTAGGTAAGGAGGATGTAGGTCTTGCATTCTGAGAGAAGGAGAATCCAACATTAAGCCTTAGAAAGATTCTTTTAGGGACATGTTTCTATTCCAGTCTCAAGTCCTATACTGACTGTGAGTAGATTTATCCTTAATTCCGTTATTGACTATCGTCCTCCTGTGTCTATTCTTTTTCCTTTTTGTTTATGCTTCTGTGTAATTTGGAAATTTTAAAGTTAGTCAAAGGTGAGTTGGTCCGTGTTAAGTAAAATTATGTCATCATGTGAATTCTGACTTAAGGCAACAATTTCCAGAGGTTGCTATGTATAGAGTACTCAGAAGTGGTTTACTATTCCTTCTTCTGGGGCACCCTGTGTCTGTGCAGACCCACATATTACATGGGTTGGGTCTTCTCTTAGGATGCACAGTGGGGAATCAAGCTCCCCATCTCTGGATCCACAGCCAGATACCCAAGCCCCTGGTCTATTGAGCCAGCTGGTCTCTGTTAACTTTTCTAAATTTTTCGTCTTGTTCTCTGTTATTGAAGAAAGTATTATCTGTCAGGTATAGGTGCTCTGGAAATGAAAAACCCCTGCAACTACTCTTGTTTTGTGGGCAGATGGGTAGGTTGTGATGTCAGGGGTAATGCAGCAGAGGCTCCAGCTCCTCTGGATGCTATTGCTGGTATGGAAGGTGGGGGTTAGAATGACTTGTATGAATGTAAAAACTTGGGGCATGAGTTGTGCAAAGTTAAGTTCTTTTGAAGCCCCATTTACTTCAATGGAAGTAATTTAAGCAGTTGCTTAACTATTCCATAGAGATTGATGGGGTTTCAAGGTGCTTAATGTATGCTGGGTTATGCCCCTAATATACAGTTTCTTGATTATGTTATTGAGGCTGTTACTCCATTTCAACAATTGCTTTTATATTGTGGAAATAAAAGGAATGAGAAAGTGTGAGAGACTTTAAGAGTTTTGTAGGAACAGAGCTGAATTATAACTGACTGATAGTTGTCTATTGTCATTAGGAAGACAAGGTTGATAGTAGAATTGGTCCAGTGTTTGCCTTTAAAACTCTGCTTCTAAGCCCTTTTGAGATGTAGTCCTTAGTTTGGTGTAGTCCTTCTTGGACAACAGTACATGAACAGTGTTCCATAACGCAGAACAAAAGAGAAAAAAACTTTGTGTACCTTGTGCAGATCCAGAAAGAAGGATGAGTGATAGGTTTGCCAGATTACTAAAACCTCACAAACAAATTAGCTTTTGAG